>ADNK01000252.1:0-22500 GCA_000320545.1 Bigelowiella natans CCMP2755 | reverse complement strand
GGGGGGGAGGGGGTTAGGGAGAGATTTTACCCAAATCTTGTGCGAGCCTATGTATACTTACATTCGCAGTAGTCAATTGTCAACTACACTAATACCTTGCACGCACACACACACACACACACACACACACACACACGCACACACACGCCCTCTCAGACGGAGTTTGATCATAGCGCTCTGAGCGCAAATCTAGCTGCATCTGAAGAAATAGGTGTTGGGAGGGATTGATAACATAGGGAGGAGGGAGGGATATAAGTGTGCGTGTGCGCGTGTGTGTGCGTGTGGTGGAATCGTACGACGCAGGAAAAGTGTATGAATCAGAAGAAGCACAAAGCAGTAGTGGCAGTGGCAGTAGAAAACAACGTTGTTACGATGAATGATTGATCCATTGATCGATTGACCACTCTTCATCATCCATCCCCACCCTGCTCCTACTACTCTACTACTACTGCTACTACTACAACTGCCACCACTAGGTTTGCTCGAGCCAATGCCTGAGTGCACGCCGTATCTATTAGTCATCGATTTCCCCTCATGGGTACCAACGAGTAGTAGTAGCTGCTTGTTGGAGAATAGCGACAGCAATTGATGATGACGACGATGTTGTTGTTGTTGTTGATGATGATGATGATGATGATGAGAAAGCAACACCGAGAGACGCCGCAAACGAAGGAGAAGAGGACAGACTGACATTTGACACCTGGAATTGAATATGTGAGCATGCACGCCGCACACCTTTTGACCCCTCTGTTACTTCATGTTTCACCACCAGTCCTTCCAGTACCGATATCTGGCAAAGTTTCTTACGATATTGCCTGGACCAAGAATTAGCGAGTTGCCGACAACCAGCAGCCCCTCCTCCTCCTCCTCCTCCTCTCGTGGGAAGAGTCATTCTAACGACTGCATGCTGGAAACAGAGAAGGCCACGAAGAGGGCTGACAGCAAGAGGCGGGGGCTGATGATGAGGCAAATCTACATCCATAAAACGACGGGAAAGCAGGTGTACCATCTACCTGCAGGACGGAATAAGAGATGCACGCGCACGCACACACACACACACACACACACACACACACACGCAACACACACATTTTGTAAATATGATTTGTTTGTATATCTCAAAACCCTATCCAGTGTCCTTCTACCTTATACGATCAATGTTAATATGATGCGATTATATATATATATATATATATATATATATATATATTATATTTATGTGTGTGTGTGTGTGTGTGTGTGTACGATGCAGGTCTCTCCCAGCGCAGACGCTAAAGCAGATATTATTTATGATGAAAAAACCGGTATACACCTGAGTCTTCTTGTACCGATTATTATTATTTCCAGACGCAACAGCACACACGCGCTCACTCGTGGTTGGGGTGTTGGTACTGTTCCTGTCGCTTCAGCGTTGTACCCTTAGCGTCCCCATCTTAAAAGAAGGACCGTCATTATTATTGTTGTTGTTATTGTTGTTGTTGTTGTTGTCGTTCGGTCGCAGGAGAAGCATTATTCTACCATATGGAACTTCTGATCAACAACGTGAAGAAAGAGTCAGTAAGCTAGATACCTAACTGCAGCTGCTGCACACGCACACGCGCACACACACACACACTGGGGAGGAGCATATCTCCTCTTAGGGGGAGGGGGTGTGAAGATATTGTAATTTGTCCAGCGCTTTGCCTCATCCAACAGAAAGAAACCATATTGATGTGGGGTATAGGTGCGAATGCCGTGCGTGCTCGTGTTGGTTGACCGCATACTCAAATCATCGTGTGCTCTTTCCCCCCCCTCTGTGCTTTGGCCAGCTTGAGGACTGGATGGCTGCTTAAACCGCAACATCTCGTGATTCAAAGGGATGCGAAGGGCGGCGAAAAGAGGAGACTAATGGTCAGTCACTCTTCGCTTAGTTGTTGGCGAATATGGTGGTCTCGATGATGATCTCTCTCTCTCTCTCTCTCTCTCTCTCTCTCTCTCTCACACACACACACACACACACACACACATGCATGCATGCATGCATATAATGATAACAATAATGCTGAAAATGGGCCTTCTGGTACTATTCCGTAGTGTGCGAGCTGGAAGAAGAAGAATCGAAGCAGCGATGGTAGTAGCAGTAGTAGTAGTGGTGGTGGTGGTGGTGGTGGTGGTAGTCGTATCATAAAGGCAATATTAGAAGTCGGAATAAAGCAAGCGATGACGCCCATGAATACATGTTCGCATCGAGGGATAACCCATAATTTCTGTATATCCGCGGTGTGTGTCGTAGGGTAGTTAGAGAACATCGTTGTTCAAACATCATTCTCTCTCTCCCTCCCTCTGTCTACTATGCACTGAAACAGCTGCCCAGCATCATCATCATCCTGGGGCTGGTGAGATATGGGAGATCACACATCCGGAAGTGCTGTTCTATAGGTCCAATTGCAGAGGAGTTGCATCAGTCTCATCATCATCATCATCATCATCATCATCATCATCAACGTAGCATTAGTAGCTGTGAGATGACGTACTACTACTCCTACTACTACTACTACTACTACTACTACTACCATCAATAATTAGGGATAATGTCCAAGGCAGCAGCAGCAGCGGCAGCAGCACAACACAGCAGCCCAACCAAAGCTTTCGTAGTCTCTACGCTAATGGCTCGGTGAAGGTGGTGAGGTCAGACGCCGTACTCGTCGTCACAGGTGGGCAAAGACCGCACCTGCTCCTCGAGAATGATGATGATGATGATGATGATGATGATGACGATGATGATAAAGATATTACCACGCTACCCACTTGGTATGATGATGCTGTGACGATGATGAGCAAGATGAATGACTTCCTCCTCCTCCTCCTCCTCCTCCTCCTCATCCTCCTCGATGTGGATAAATATAGGCGCTCTGGACGACTTTACCACGACTGGGGTCGTCGTGCAGGAGGAGGAGGAAGAGCAGGAGAAGAGAGGGAGTGGTGGGGGGGGGGGTAAGGGAAGGACTCCCACGGCCCATCATCATCATCATCATCATCATCATCACCCAACAGAGTTCTCGCATAGGCTAAGTCTACTCCGAACCAAAAAGAATGTAGTCGTAGTGTAGTTGTTGTTGTAGAAGTAGCAACGTCGTAATAGATATAGATGATGATGATGATGATGATGATGATGGTGATGATGATGACATTGATGATGACGCGTAATTGACAGCAGCTGAACATACATTGTACACACTTCACTACTACTACTACTACTACTACTACTACTACTACAAGCACACGCACACGCAGTCAAGACGGTATGCTCTTACCTTCGTAACAATAACACTCAGGGCTGGATTCTTGACCAGCATCTTGCTTGTGAGAGCGCTTATGATGTTCCCCGACGTCACACCGCTGCTGCTGCATTTGATGGTAGTATTGTTAATACACAGGGTGGTACTGCTCTGAGGTTGGATCTTCATCCTCCTCCTCTTCCTCCTCCTCCTTCTCCTTCTTCCTTCTCAGCAGCATGGAGACGTTGTCATCGTGTAGCTGGATTGCACGTCTGGCACCCACACTGGTCATATCCGGTTAAGCTCAAGGTAAGAAGAAGAGGAAGAAAGGAGGAGGGAGGGGGTGCCCAACCAAGAGAAGGGCCACACTGATGGCTTCCTATTCACGTGTCGTCATCGTCGTCATCGTCTATATATGTTTTAATCGCTGGATCCAGCTAATGCTGATGCTGCAATCTTCAGGGAATAAGGCCGTACTCGAGGGTCAAAGATGTGCGAAAGGTATAAGATCTAGCATAGCAGCTGACCGTTTACCACAGCAAATCCAAATAATATCACCCACATACACGCACACGCACACACACATATATATATATATATATATATATATATATATCGGCCGTACAGCATTCCACGATATCCCTCCTTCTCCGTTCCCTTTCCCTCAAACACTATTGCATGTTTATACACCATCGACTTAGGCGGTGGTTGCGGCACTGGAGAGCATGGGAAGATGGGAGAAGAGAAGAGCAGTTGCTACCCATGAATGGAAGGACGAGAAGAACAAGGGAGATGCGAAGGAGGAGGGGGAGGAGGAGGAGGAGGAGGAGGCGGCGGAGTGGGGTCAGCTAAAAGGACAAGTAGCACGCCGCTCTGATAATGCTGCCGCAAGAGCTCACAATGGCGACGACGATGATGATGAAGATGCTGACGAGCTGCTTTCTCCCGCCTCCTTGCAGCCGCCGGGCGATCTCCCCTCGTCTCATTGGAAACTAGCAATTGGCCTTCCAATACGAGCTGGGGGGGGGCATGGAGGAGTGGGCGACAGCAGGAATCGACGAAGGAGCTTTGAGGAGGGAGAGGAGAAGCAGAGAGGAGATGAAATACTCTTCGTTGGTGATATGTTCGTCGGCATTGAGCACGGCAAGGCCAATACTACTACTACTACTACTACTACTACTACAACTACTGCTGCTGCCTATCAGCAAGCAGCGCTTGAGACGATGCAGCTGATGGTGCTACACAATGAAGATGCAACGCTTAATGACTATCTCGTAATACTGCTAATACGAATACGTGTTAGGGTAGTAATAGTCAAAATAGTAGTAGTAGTAGTTGTTGTTGTTGTTGTTGTAGCAGTAGTAGCAGTAGTAATAGTAATAGTGCTATTTTGCACATAGGGGCACTACTACTACTACTACTACTACTACTATAGTGGTAGTATTATCTACATCCGCACATGATCATCATCATCATCATCATCATCATCATCATGATCCTCTTCATCAGTATTGTCGTCGTCATCTTGACACGTTCTCTTTCATACCAAACTACCACCATGAGGGGGTTCCTTCCTCCTCCATACCGCACAGCACCAACAATGAATCTTCATCGATGACCTCAGCAGTAGACTATCTTATTCTTCCAATGCTTTAGATTCCCTCCGTGAACGCCGTCCTGATCATCGTCGAGCCCGATGTCGGCCTACGATGGTTTCAGCGCCATTTCTTGAGCAAGGAGAAGAAACAAGCGGCGGCGACTATGACGACGACAGCGACATCAACTGCCAACAAGATGAGGATGAGCCTCTCTTCCTCCTCCTCTTTTTTCTTCCCCTCCTCCTCCTCCTCCTCCTCCTCCTCCTCCTCCTCAGACAGGGCATTCGTAAGGTAGTAGCGGAGTGTGTATATCACTGGCACAGTAGCATCATCACCCTCACCATCAACATCACCAGCGCCGACGGTGCCTGCAACTACTTCCAATATTATAATCAAGTAAACAACACTCCCTCCCCCCCCTCCCTATACCCCGCCATCCATCCTCCTTTCAGCGACGACATGCTTCACGCTTGGAACGCGGGCATTCTCGACCAACGGCGGCAACTCCAACAACAACAACAACAACAACAGCAAGATCACAAAGACAATAGCGGTAGCAATGATGATGAGGAGGCGGAGAACCAGAAGAAGAAGATGATGATGATGATGGGAGACAGAAGGTGCTCCGACCATGGCCTCCTCTCAGTCGATGACGATCGAGAGATACTTGCGAAGGACCTAGGAATGGCTGTTCGGAAGGACATTGCTCGGTTGATGAGAAGAAAAAGGAAGAGAGAGAGAGAGAGAGAGAGAGAGAGAGAGGGGGGGGGGGGGGAGGAAAAAACCCGGGGTTGTCTTTGCCTGTTACTTCCAAAATGAAAACATAATAATGCACTTATCGCTCATCCTCTTCTTCTTCTTCTTCTTCTTCTTCTTCTTCTTCTTCTTCCAGAGAACTTCTAGAATATAGCAGGATGGGGTGGGTTGCTGCAATGGGAGAGATTTATGAGTTCCTTGGTAAAAAGACGACAAAGAAGTAGCCGTAGTAGTAGTCGTAGGAGCTGCTGTAGTAGTAGTAGTAGTCGTTTCTTATTAGAAAAACTACAATGTAATCATGATGTCAATATGACACATACAACAAAGAGAGAGGGGGGGGGGGGAGAGAATTAAGGCAAAGAAGCGGTATCTTTCCTCCTCTCCAAAAAACAAGAAAAGGATAATGTTAATACATTAGCACTACGGATTGAAGGGCAGGAAGCTGGTTTTTGAGTTGCGTTGTGTGAAGAAATTTCCTCAAGTGATATATCGTACATGCTTCTTCTTCTTCTTCTTCTTCTTCTTCTTCTTCGTATTGTTCTCTTCTAGGTGGTTGGGACGACAGTCTCATATCGGGAGAAATTAGGTACTAGCAATATATAGATAAATGTTTAAATATATATATATATATATATATATATATATTAATATAGTATTGGTCCCCCCCCCCCCCACTGCCTTGATTGATATTACCACCCCTACTACTCCTTCCGTATCAGTCAAATGCTTCGGTTTGGATCATACAAGAACGAAGTTATGAGGATAATTGCCAGAGTTGTTCCCGAGAGGAGGAGGGGGGGGGGGAGGATGAGAGACGTTTCAGGGCCTAACGACGACAGGTTGTTAGCGATTTCCTCTTCTCGATTTTTCCCCCCTGGTTACCTCTGCCCTGTGCTGTGATGAGGCTATTCATTCATTCATTGATTGATTGGTTGGTTGGTTGGTTGGTTGAATGTTGTTGTTATTAGCAGGAGAGTGCCTCAATCCGTGAGGAAAGGCATCATCACAGCGTTCAAACACCTCCTCTCAGTCTGCCGACTCGACGAATGCTACAAGTCGCCCAATTATGACGTACGGAGTAGAATTGTGTTTGTATGTGTGTTTGTATGTGTGTGTGTGTGTGTGTGTGTGTGTGTGTGTGTGTGCGTGTCACAATGCCCTGCTATATTGAGGGTCATCTCCTCTTATCGATAAATCCTGCTCCATGCTCTCCTGAAGTGTGAGAGTCCTTGAGGAGGTAAAGGAAGCTGTGCGTCTTGTGCTGTCGTCATTCATTCCCTGCTGCTGCCTTGATGCTGGCAAACATGGCGTGATAATGAGTGTTAATGGATGAGCAGGTAGACGTAAAGAAGTTGTTCCATCGTCTGCATCGAGCAAGGACTTACCTCGAGCAGCATAAAGTAGCCCTGAGGACGTATTCCGCCAAGGTCGGAGAAAACACTCTTGTATGATGAGGATGTGTCTCTTGTGCCTTCGCTTTTATTGATAGACAACAACCCTCTTCCAGGAAATGAGAGAGGAGGAGGAGGAGGTGGAAGAGGAGGAGGAGGAGGTGAAAGTAGAGCCGGAGATTACATTTATGACTCTGCTGAAGAACGCCTTTCCGGTAGCAGCGAGCAACATGCGATGCTGTCGATGTTATTGTTAAATATGAAGAGGATACTATGCATGCAAAGCCGGCTGGAGAGAGGTTCTATTTCCGTGGAGAATATGTTCTCTGAAGAACATGCACGAGGAAAAAACGCTATTGATATTGCTAGCCTCACACCAACAACACCACGGCCGTCAATACGATACGATAATCGAGTAGCGTTGTAGTAGTTCGGTTTGCATTCATGTTCCTTGGCTCGGCATCGATCATCACCATCACTACCCTGCTGCTGCTGCTGCTGCTATTCCGTCCGCTCAGGATGATGAGTGGAAGCATGTATCTGACATGATAAGACGAGGAATCATGCGGTATGTTTGGTGTGGTGGGAGAAATGATGATGATGATGATGATGATGAAGAAGAAGAAGAAGAGAAGGAGGAGAGGCAGAAATGATGATGATGATAATGATGATGCTGATCAAGAAGAGAGGGAGGATGAGAGAACGAGTACATGATTAAGATACTTCCGCAGTAGGTTTTTGCTGCATCGTGTTTACAACACCTCCAAATCATCAAACAGCATCATTAAGCGTGTATTGATAGTTTTTTCGTCGAGGGCCGAATCATATGCCGCTGCTTCTTCCTCTGGAAATGCAATGATGCCATCGTCATCATCATCATCATCACCATTAATCCAAGTGACTTGATTCGTTTCCTAATGTTGCTGCTTGCATCTTCTTCGCACATCTTGCAGGAAGATCCGCCAGAGCGACAGGGCAATGCATGTGTACGATGCTGTCATTCAGAATGAAAAGGGACAAACAAGACATGTGGTCAGCTTCCCCCTCACCACCACCACCACCACCACCACCATCACCATCTTCATCATCATCATCATCATCATCATCACCATCACCTTCATCATCATCATCATCATCACCATCACCATCACCTTCATCATCATTAGCATCATCACCATCTCATGCACACCCGTAGTAGTAGCAATACAGCCCCCTCCTAGCAGGGCTAATAATATTCCAATTAAACAACGGCTAAGCGGTGGGTGGATGGTTGGGTGTGTGGAATATACCATGATGCCTCCTTTTCCTTCTATCCTTCTATAGACTTCATCAGCTTAATTCATTCTTCACTTATTCCCCACGCGTGCAGATCCCTCCTTCCAGGTGCCTGCTTCGCCAGAAGGTGTATTTCTTTCCGGAGGGGGGGGGGGGTCCATCGCCATCTTCCTGCTTTCCTGGGCTTCATTGAGAGACAATCAACAACGCTCTCTCTCTCTCTCTCTCTCTCTCTCTCTCTCTATATATATATATATATATATATATATATATATATATGGGGGGGGGGGGGGAAAGGGGAAAGGTTATATCGGAATCTCCATTTTTTCATCCTTAGTTGTTGCTGCGGATGCTACTGTTTGTTGGTTGTGGCGTGTTTAGCTGCAAAGGACAGGACGCATTCACGAGTTGTTGTCTAGTAGACCTACACCATCTAATGTTCTTCCCATATTATATATATATATATATATATATATATATATATATATATGTATATATATCCATATCCTCTTTTCTGTGCTATTGTAGCTCGATGTAGAGGATGAGGATGATGATGATGATGTTGTTGTTGCGCGCGCGCGCGCGCACACAGGCAGGAATTTACGGCCAACAACAGAAGCAACGAGGTGGGGGGGGAGCGCGAGAGCGAGCGCGCGATAACGCGCGGGCTAGTGGAAAGGGGAAGGGGCTCAATGTGTTTAATTTGATCAAATTAACTATCTTTTCCGGGAAACGCTGTTTGTTCTGTTAATATATATATATATATATATATATATATATATATTATGTATATCTTTAGATAAACACTTCCTCTACTTATGCTCACTCACCAATATCACGATTTACGAATGCAGCCTGACCTTTTCTTGTTGTTATCATCTATCTACGGCTTGCTTGCTAGGGAGAGGGAGAGGTTGTATGGTAGATGCTTCCTCAGAGCAAAGGACGACCAATACGGTATATACTGCACATATATTATCATAATACACCCGATCGCAACCTCCCATCAATTTCACGATCCCGCATCATCGCGGATGACGAAACGTGCACAGCTCATGCGTCGTATAGCAAAGGTGAAGGAGCGGGAGAATACCATCTAATGGGCCAAAGTTAAACACCGCCCTCCTCCTCCTCCTCCTCCTCCTCCTCCTCCTCCTCGTCTCCTATCTATTGTTCTTCCATCTCGATCAACCAAACGCAATCAATATTTAGATACGATGATGATCTCGGCAAGGAAGGAGGAAGCGTTGTTCCTCAACTCTCTTAACCTTGTCAAGCGGAGAGAGAAGGTAGGAGGAGGAGGAAGAGGAGGAGGGGGGACGGGGGGGAGGGAGAGGTTCTTACCTCCAAATGATCTCAAGGTCGTCATGAGGACTGGACATAGCACCCACGAGGCGCATGCGTACGATGAGCGTGAGATGATTCGGCAGCTACTTCTTCACTGTGACTTCAACCGACGCAGAACAGTAAGAATAACGACTGCCTCCTAGCGCCGGCCTAAAACAACATCCCACGCATTCTCCATCTGTCACCCAGCTTGATCGATCGCCGTTGTGCCTTGTTAGCATGATCTATTTGAACGCTCTCCCTCTTCCTATACTCGGTTACACTTGCTTCTCTCCCCCCCTGCATGCCAGTGGTTGTTGTCGTCGTTGTTCGTATTGTCGTTGTAGCTGCTGCTGTCGTCGTTGTTCGTATTGTCGTTGTAGCTGCTGCTGCTGTTGTCGTCGTTGTTCGTATTGTCGTTGTAGCTGCTGCTGCTGCTGCTGCTGCTGTTGTTGCTACCCAGGTGGCTTCATCGCACACACACACACACACACACACACACACACACACAATATATATATATATATATATATATATATATTATGTGTACTTCCTCGTCCATGCTGTACTTAGATTCCGAAGTATAAGCCTTTGCTGGAAACGAGAGGGGTGGTGTGCGTGCAGCAGTGTGCACGCGCTCTTGACGGCTATTTCCAAGCGTTTGTGGAGTTTCAGTCGGTAGTATGATGTATTTGTAGATTTGTAAATATGTACGTATGTGCATGTTATACGTGAGTGAGTGTGTGTGTGTGTGTGTGTGTGTGTGTGTGCTGCTGCTTTT
Source organism: Bigelowiella natans CCMP2755 (assembly GCA_000320545.1). Lineage (NCBI taxonomy): Eukaryota > Cercozoa > Chlorarachniophyceae > Bigelowiella > Bigelowiella natans. Next base: position 12,116 of record ADNK01000252.1, on the reverse strand, counting down.
TCTATTTGAAAATATGCATGCGACAAACACTTGCACTATAGATTGGAGATTGCCTTGTATGCGCTTCTCTCTCTCTCTCTCTCTCTCTCTCTCTCTCTCTCTTTCTCTCTTTCTCTCTCTGTATGTGTGGTGTGTGCTCGGGCTTTGTATCTTGCTTATTTCCCGTACGCACTTGATCATGTGGCTGCACGATACGTCTGTCTGGTACGGTGATGGTGGTAGTGGTGGTGGTGGTGTTAATGATGATGAGGATGGATTGCTACTACTCAAAAGGTTGAAGCGATAGATAGCTACATCAACCTGTATGAGCGCTTTCAAGACGCAACTGGATGGTACGTAGTAACAGTAAAAGCAGCATCAACATTGCGGTGGGCTGCATGATGAGTGCCTTTGTCGTTGTCTCATAGCTCTGACTCACATGATGATGTTTTTCCCTTCGTTCTCCTCCTTAAACATCTAGGATCAACCATGCCCTTACGTGGAAAGCGAAGGATATACATGATGTACGTAACTTCACCCCGATGTCCACACCATTAATATAGTAAATACTCCTGGTTTCTTTAATGATACTAATAATAACTTTCCGTTCCCTCCCCCCTCTCGGTCTCTCTCTCTCGCTCGTGTCGCATATGCGTGCTTACGTCTGTATAGAGTCTGCTACTATGCAGCGTTAAAATTGATACTACGCACGCGTAACACCATGTCGTCCATACTTATCGCCTTGTTCAGAGTTACCACCGCGTCGTACTTGCCAAGATGTTCATTGAGTTCGGAAGGTCCGTGGTAGTATGGATGATCGATTGATGAAGCTGAGCGCGGTGGCTTGTTGAATATATCGTGCTTGGTTTTTATTTGTACACTGTTGCTCTGATATGTGTATAATAGGAACCTGCGACGACAGGGGACTTCCAATGAGAGAACATGAGTTAATTGGCAAGGTAGTGACTAGCACTTTTATGAGACGGATGTAATAAATTGATTAAATATTTTCAATGGATGCACAATGCAGCGGCTACAGCGTTTATGTTGTGTCTGTTTGTTTCCATTGTCACGTGTTTGTGAAAGCATCTTCTCTGTTTCGTGCATGTCGAGCAGCGCACACAGCATCAGCGGCATCAAGGTAGTGACTAGCATTTGTAATGTGCAACCTAGTAGGCGATGCAGTCGGCGGAGACGCGACACACATAGTTCAGTGAGAGCTAAATCCCAATGTAAGATGCAAGCCCGAGCGAGCACACATGCACACATGTGCAGAGAGCACATTGTTCATGCTAGCATGCGGGTGAGATCGACTAGCAGATTCAAAATCACCTAGATTAGCGCTGTGGCCGCTGCTCGTTTGCACAGCTAGCTAGCTCTAGAGCTAGACAGCTACATGAGGATGACTACAATGATCAACAAATTTGATTGATTGATCATTGTGCCTCCGTCTTGCAGCGTAGATGGCATGACATTCGATCTAGCTTTGTGCTGCGCATGCATGATCGAGCTACGTACGTGCATGCACGTTCGCACGTACTACTAGCGTACCGTAACGAACAGTGTTGTCTGTGTTTTTAACAAATTTGTTTTTTCTTGTTACGATTACACACACATCGTATCTACAGACATTTCAAAGTTGAAATGCCAATTAAACAAATCAAGAAAAACTTTCCAAATATTTATCGAATGATTACAGCTATATGTATGGGTTTATGGTTCGATGGAATTAATATGATTACTCACCATTTATTTCCTCAAACAATAACTACAGGTACAATACTATGCGGAGCGATGTGTACATGTGTGCGCCCTCAGTAGTGTTACGTCGCTTTCACATTGTTGCATAATCGGCGTGCGCATGTATCGCTTAATGCATGACAGGCCTCGAATCAAGGGAAGATACTGCACCAACGTTATAATACTTGCAAGGCTTCCGATATTGACATTCAGTTCATGGAGATGGGAGATGATTTAGTCTACTAATGATTTGAAGGCTTGATAACACGCCGAATGGCATTCGAAAAAGTCCGGGTATTTTATCCCATTACCTTGTTCTCGGACATTTTCTGGAAGAAGACGGAAACGCTTACGGGTACGCCGCTTGTTTCATACTTGATGGATACACTCTCAAGGATGTCCAAAGGGCTTCCATTCCTGTTATAAGGTTAGGATCAGAAAGTAAAAACATTTTCTTTTTGAGGAGATCCAAGAGACAGGCCGCACGTACTATTGGCGCGTTGCATGTTAGGCTGATAGCACACGTGTTTGGCGATTTTTTCCTCAATGCAACATTTAAGGTGTTCCCTACTTGTGAATCCATTTTGTTTGAACGGAATAGTTCTCTTTTCGGTGCGTGAGGGCCTCCATGAATAAACGAATGGTCACATGTAGATTGACAATGTGGTAAAGAGATGACAGTCCCTTCAGTGAGGAGAGCCGTTCAATCATTTCCTTGGGGGTATAGCCCAAGATCCCCTGGGAATAAGAGAGAGAGAGAGAGAGAGAGAGAGAGAGAGAGAACGGGGGCGGGGTGGGAACAATTATATCCATCAGTCATGAAAGAACTGTAAGGCCTATATGAAAAAAAGGCAAATAGAAATTGATTTTTCCAAGTAAATCTACATCTAGATATCGTAGTTTTTCTCACCGCTAAGGTCTTGTTAACCCACGGCTTGTTCCCAGGGTGAAAAGGGGACGGCTGAAGGGAGAAAACCGCGACTCCGATGGGAAGGGTTCCATAGAACACCTCCCTAGGATCGATTTTGTTTGATTCTGCCGACTTAGGCTCCGACTTGCTACTGCTTTCAGTTGAAGTGTCCTTATTAGGCCTGGCGGAGCCATCCTTCTCCTCCTCGTTGCTGCTGATCTTTACCACATTTTGAAGGTTTTTCAGCATGCACGCGGCGATCCATTGATACGCTTTCAGTGAGTTCTTGCAGTTCTTGACCTCAGGAGACAGGGGTTGAGGCATTTTGTTTGCCTGACGCAGCTTATTATTCCAGCGTTCCAGTTGTTGATTGCATACGGTCAGTAGGGTCTCTACATAAGTGAGTGTGTGCTTCACTTCCGTCCGACTGTTCTTTGCGGAGGGATTATGCAGCAATTTCTGCTGCTTGTTGAACATGTTCATGTCTATATTCATATCCGACATTCGTGCTTTCATGGCGGCCGTAGCTGGGTTAACACTGCGCTTTCTCCCGCGCTTTTTGTGGACACTATCTACACAGGTCGCCTCACGCCCCGTGCGGAGGCATCGTCGGCAAGGCCTTTCATTGTCGCATCTGGTCTTAGCCAGCTTACAGTTTATGCAAGATCGCTTCACTTGCTAAAAAAATATGAAATGATTTAGTTCTTTATTCGTCTGTAACTACGGCCTCTAATTCCGTTGCAGCTAATTTTTTATACCCGAGTGTCGCTAGGTCGGGAAGGCGCAATGGATTTGGCTAGGTCGGAAAAGGGAGGTGCGACGCCCTGCTGAGCAAACTTAAGTTTTATTATAGATATCTGCCCTCACACATATCTGAAAGTTAACTACCTGCTGTGCAAGTGGCTGCAGGGATTGATTTTGTAGTAATTGACTCATGTTGGCAGTGCTGATACAACGAAAGCAGAATTAGCGGGTGATTTTAAATGTCATTGGAAAGTATACAACGCCCATCAAACTTCACCTCAGCGGGAGCAATTGCGGTAAAGCGCCCTGCCCCATGCCAACAGGCTCTGCTCGAGGAACTGATATTTTCGGGGCAGCAGATGAATTTGCTTGCGCTACTGAAGCACCTGCGGATAGGTGAAAGACTGTGAGATTAAGTGCGTAATATACTTAGAGGTGAAGGTGGTAAAATTAGTGACCCTGTTTTAGAAGTATCCCAATGATTGTAAGTGTAATTAATCAATGTGAATTTTAAACTGCACTACACTGAAAGGAGAAGATGACAAACCGGAAGGATTATGTCTTCCTGGCACTGCAACTCTTGATGTTGGAGGCTGGGTGGGCGTTGTGGTGGGTGGTGTAGTAAGCATTTTGGTAAACTGAAGATCCTGAATGAACGGTTGGTGCTCTCTTTCTTCTATTGTCCCTATCGTTCCATATTTGACCTTCCCCAAGCTCTTTATGCTTATGTTTTTTTTAATCCTTTTCTATTTTAAGTTTGAAAGCATATATGGAAACGTCATTGGTCGCCGAATCTCATATTTTCCAGTTCCCTCCCCCTTCCTGTCTTTCTGGAGGCGATGGTGGCTCTAATAATTAAGGTTTCAAGTTCCTAAAGTGACTAGATATTGTTGTGGAGTCTTGCGACATTCTAAAATACAAAAAATGGAGAATGCACATACATTATATAAGTACGTCAACAAAATATCATTTTTCCTAATATTTTTGTATGCCACTTTTAATATTATCAAAACCAAATGCAAGGATTAAATTACTTTTTGCACAACCGCCACTAAATCTTTCCCTAAATTATTTTATCGGTGAAAAAAGGGACTTGGATTATTCTATCCGACAATTAAATTTCCAAGACGGCTTCCATGAGGGAACAGACACATGATGGCCAGGTACTCATACGTTAGTCACTGGGATTCGTTCCTTTCCTTGGGGGGTTGCAGGGTGTCACCAGATCGGAGATTTTTTGATCGGCGAATTTTAATTAGTGCAAGAGAACAAAGTAGCAACTTTGTTGTATATAGTTGTGTCTTCATAACTTTTGGTCCTGTAGTATTGAATACATATTTTGCAGTCAATTTTCTCTGTAAGTCTTCTGTCCATAGAGGCATTTATGCATTTTTACAACGTTACTTAAATGTCTCTGAATCACTCTTTTATTGATAACGACAACAGTTCTATCTAGTCGTATGCCTCCCCGAACCAATAGCGGAACATTCAAAAATAACCAGACCTTCGAAATCACTACATAGACATGATACGCCTTTTGATCTTAGAAAATAATGTCATTTGTGTATGTCTTTGTAGAGAAATGTAGTTAAATGGTCCATTTGTTGCTTAATAGACGCTGATTGCTAGTCGCACGTGTTCGAACTTTCCTGTGGTAACTGAAGAGAACTCGTCTGAGTAAAACGAAGCTCCCCATCTACGTTGATCTTCAGAAACTAGAGAAGAAACTATGTCCTGGGATAGCTTCGGAACGGGTTTCTATGTAAACTGTCTCAAATGTTGGGTATGTTTATGATAAATTCTCTTTTAGGGGCTGCGAACCAGCGCTCGAGCACCCGACGCATTAATCCCCCAGGAGGGCGTTCAAATTTCAGCATTGGAGGCCAGTTTGGGGGAGCTCATGAGGATGAGTCTGAGATCGCGCCGGAATCCTTCATGCGAGACCAACAGCGCAGAGGGGGGCGCATGAGACAACGTAGTGTGGATACGTATATAAGTACTTTTTGTTTTCACGAAGCGCATACTTCGCCTACTGAGAAGCGGTCAATTCTCCCCCTCTCGATGAACATTTCGATCGCTTACTGCTGATCACAGTGATCATACCAATCTGATAAATGTGGTTTGTTATTAATATGTACAACCCAGGTTCCTCTTCACAATCTCGTGAGCATGTTAAATCGAGTGTCAGCTACGGTAGGGATGCGAGACAACGAGGACGGAGCACCGGGGGCGGAAAATCTCGAGTGCATTTCGGAGGCGACACGCATGCACCGGAGATAGGGGGAGGAGGATACCGGGGTCCGGTAACATTGACTGCAGAAACCAGCAGCCTGAGTGGTGGCCCTCCCGTCGGTAGTTTAGCCATACCTAATACACTCATGTATAAGTATAAACATGGGTGCGTACATGTGCCTATCTAGATGTGGTACATATTCTAATGCGCATTCTACGCTGTTTAGGCGACTACATTCCCCAAAAGGAGAAGAAAATGACATACGATGACTACTACAACGCCAAGAGGTCAAGCACTCGCAGGATTGCACCGCCGGGTAGAATCTGATATCCTGTGTGTTCGTGTCTTGAGCATACGCATACACACCAAAAATAAAATGAATGCCATAATGTATGGTTCCACACTGATTTGACCTTGACAATGCCAAGTGCGATTTGACCTTGACAATGCCAAGTGTGTAGCAAGAATTAATAGTGAGCATCATTTGTGCTCTATATTAATACTTTGTGCCCACCCCATCTTTCCTTTTCCTCCTTTACTATTACCTCAGGTGGGAACTCGTCATTCTCACTCGGTGGCTATCCGGAGGGGAAACAAGACCATCAACACCGCACTTCACGATCTCGGCGCCGCTCCCAAGACCGATCTTACCAACAAGAAAATCACAAAGAAAACCGAAGAGAATATGAAGACAGAGATTACAGTGACACCACAAAGGGCAACGCGCAACGCAGTGCCAGCTTTAGCTACGGTGCCCCAGAGGATCAGAGATCGAGTACAAGGAGGATTGCTCCTCCCGGAGGGCAATCTAATCTGTCGCTCGGCTGGAACAGTAACAGCAACGATTCTCATCCAGAAATACAGCGGCGCAACGGCAACCTAAGATCGCGATCCGCTGTTCGGAGGCACTACTCACGCGATAGAGACGGGGGGGGGGATGATAGGGCGGGGCAGGTCCAACGGCGGCCGCCGCGGCATCCACGGAAGCATGCGCACCCTATATCCTCCACGGACAAAGCAGCGTTAGAAGGAAATGCTCTCAATGGTGAAAGAACCTGCAACCGAGCAGCGTCAATGCCTTGGGATAGACCCATGGCGAAAAGTTCAAACCAATATGCCAGCAACAGTCGTCAAAACTCAGGAAACTTCATCACCAACCGGCCTTCTACGAAGGTACGTAGTAGACGGTAGATGCAACACGTCTCTTATGCAATGTGTAGATGGAAAACATAAGTTATGGATGCATGGTATTGTAGCAGTAACCCCGCAAACATGTGGTCATATATAATGTTAGTGCGTGTGTGTGTTTGTCGTATCCTGTATGCATTTCTTGATGTCAGAGAATGGTAATCTATGCCGAAGTTTACCCACTTTGCTGATCAACGCGGTCTCATTAACAGGTTCATGCACCTCCTGGTGGCGGCTCATCGTTGTCGTTGGGATGGAGCTAGCTCAGTATCAGTTTGCTGCGATGAGTGCAATTGTGGCAGCTTGCATGCTGTGGCTGGTAGTAGGTTCGTTATAGGGACATATATGTCCATATATCGTTGATGAACGCACAAAGTCATCAGTGTCCGGAGTATCTGTATTTGCATGATTGTTACATGCGCTGCTGGTTACGCCATGCTGATTGCTTGAGCTACGCAGTGCAGTGCCTCGCTGGGATGCCACTAAAAGGATGCATGCGTATTAGACGCATGCATATCATATGTATATATATATATATATATATATATATTAATATATATAAATATATATATATACGCAGTGGAAACAAACAGATACAACTTGAGCGCTGTAGCCGCTGCTTTACATAGCTACATTAGGATGGCCATTGAAAAAAATTAAATATTTCATTACATCCGTCTTACATGTGACTTGTCAGCAGCGTGGTACAGCTATATACAGCCTCACCCGCTACGTACACAATGCTATTCATATAAACACGCGGTTATCACATGCTGTGATGTGTGCGCTGCTGACGCATCTTTGTTCATGACCGGCACTCGCAAATGACGAGCGAGATATGCGCGCGCGCACATAGTCGTCATCCAAATAAAGTAGCCATGCATGTACACTACATGCTGCATGGCCTGCTAGTCTGGCGCACTCAGTTGAGATGTATACATCCGGCGATTTGCGTGTCATTCGATTCGCGCATATATGCGATCAATTATCAATAACGGTGCACACATCATCACACATGCGCGTCGAATCCAGATTTATTTACAGGGCCAGTGTTGTAATAACGCCACATCATTTCAATCTAAATATAGCTAGCTACATGGATGAACATAGACGCATGCTTGGTTGTCATGCGCATGGCGGGCTGTATACGTCTAGCTGTGGCAGCGCACAAGTCTCGACTATTGGATGTACATGCTATACATGTGATGCAACACTGCGTCAGGCATGCATGAAGTCATTCGATACACGCTACGCGGTTCTTCATCGTCACGACGCTCTGTCGTGTGAGAGATGAGAAGACTGATTACATGCATCGGTACCTTATATTAATATATGTCAGCTTCTTTATGTTATACGTTATACACATTGTCTATAATTTATCGACGCACCGTCAGTGGCGGCGTGATCAACGTTTCTAACATCTAGACATATCTGTGGACATTGAAAATGCTGTATGAAAATGTTGTATGTACATGGTGAGAGTAGCACGATGTGTCGGTGTGGTCACTTCGCGTAGCAAAATATCAAACGACTAACTTGCTTCCTGGACGCCGGATACCAGCAGCGGAACGAAAATAGTTCCGATTATAATAATGACAATGAGGGCGAAAATTACCACCAGGAGCAAGCGCAATCTGGCTCGATACACCGATCGGATAAACGAAGATGCTGAGGTATTCATCGTCATCATCGTCAAGATTCAAACGCAGGGCAATTCACTCTCATTGTTTCCATTATTTATCTTGTACAAATACGGCGATGAGCACGATCTCTTGTTCTGCTTAACGCAGTAATCGTAGCGGTGTATCAGCAGTGCAAAAAACTTAAAAAACAAGTACTTCTATCATGATGTTTGCTTCGAGGTGAAAGCATGCATATTTTGTCCTGTAATCTAGCTGCCATCAATGTTTGTACTTTCATTGCAAATTGTACAATGCTAACGTCTATCATTGTTGCTAGCTTACCTCCGTGCCAAGGAGCATCATTACGGTTTGGTTTGGGGAGGTATGGGTCTTCATTTGGCTCTTTCTGCGCTTCCCCAACTGGCTTCGCTAAGGCGCTTTGTTTCGTCATCAGCTGAAGGATGATGATGGTGTACAGTGGATGTGTCAAACAACAGCATTTACGCGCGGATTAGTATCCTTCCATGACCAACAATCGCGTTGAGTATGCAACCAAACACGAACAACTCATGCGCTGCCGCCGCACGACGGGATGTAGGTAATGCGAGGGAGAAAACGCATGCGACCAAAAAGCGGGACATGATCCCCAGCTGCTTATTTTTTTTATGCTTTTGCGAGGAAAGAATAGGTCTCCCCAACCAGACCTTGGATTCCAGAAATAGCACCCCGAACTTCTCTCCCGGGTAGTTGCCTTGAGTACAACGATAACACCAACAATTACACAAACGACGCAGTATTTGTTGGGGAGGTTCTCTACACATCCATCCGCCCAAGGGAATTCTCAGAATGAGGTAGACATTTGTATATTTATATATATATATATATATATATATATATATATATATATGCGGCAGTAGTACTATATACATCTCTTCCCCTCAGCGTATTCTATTCTCTGGGTGTCTTCCTCTACGAGTTTGAAAGCTTCTCCCAACACATACATGTATTCATGTATAGGGATCCTCGCTGTGATCTTCTTCTTCTAGATCTGATTGTGCTTACTATGGAACAAGTCCACGGGGTGCTCATTCTCAGTGACCTGCCCGTCGAGTTGGAAAGAGTAGGAGGAGTCATAATTGCGTTCTTGGCTATTACGATTGCTACTGCTGCTCGCATTTCTTACTACTACTACACAAAGAGCAGCAGCTAAGTTTTTCTTTATTCTTTCTACACCTACCGCTATTAGTAGTCTTACTGCTTTAGTTTCCTACATTTTTCTTTACATCTATGCTATACTTCCATAACGTTCCGAAGTATCTCGCCCACCCAGAAGAAGAAAAAGAGAAGGAGGAGAAGTACACCTTAGTAGCTCTTTCTTGGAGCATGCGAGCGAACAACGGGTTCAAGTTGTAATTGATTTCCGCACAGGCTGTGCCCTCCCCTACCTGCTCAGATGCGAGAAGGAGGAGGAGGAGGAGGAGGAGGAGGAGGAGGAGGAGATGAAGGGTGGTGGCTAAACTCACGGCCCTGAGACTACGGAGGAGAGGGAGAATAGAGGAAATTGCCATTGTACTACGACCTGAGAAGAATTGATCCCCCACACTTGTATCTTTAGTCGCGGATTTGCGCAGGGCAGCTTCACGTTGAACAGCATTCGCCAGTTCCAATCCGCTCGGTCTTTGTTGTGGGGAAAGGGGGGGGGGGGGGGGGGGGGGGGATTATATTACGCTTTTAGAGTGTGCTCTGACGGCTGGAGGACACGAGGGCCAGGAGGGAAGAAGTAATGATGGAGAAAGAAAGAAAAAGGAGATGAAGATGACGATGATAAAGGAGGCATCAGGACGGCAGAAAGAAGTGTTTGTATAGGCATTATATGATATTCTTCACTCCTACGTGTATCAACAACATCTATCTACTATTCTTCACTCCTACGTGTATCAACAACATCTATCTACTACCTTCGGCTGCGGTGCTCCATGCAATCTACGAGGAAGGAAGGCGGTCATGTTATACACAAACACAATCACAACACACACACACACACACACACACACACACCACACACCACGCAAGTCAACCACACACAATAAACTGTACAGTTCCATGGGCACAAAGGGAGAGGGAATGCAGGCAAAATCTCGAAAGCATAGTTCCTGATTATGAGTGATGATACGAAAGAAAGAAAGAAAGAAAGAAAGAAAGAAGAGGGGCGGCCGATGGAATTATCAGCAGTAAGGGCAGCCAGCACGCACGTCTGTTTCCTTGTAGACTTCATTGCCGGGATCCCCGTCAAAGTTAGCCGTTACACGAATTTGCTGATTCACGTACTTATCGTTGCTTCCGGGCCGCCTTTTGGGGGAGAGAGAGGGGAGGGCAGCAAAGATGCGCACAACATGGTGCCAAAGAGGGTTATAGAGATGGCAGCAACGTCGATGATGTGTTTGTATTTAAGGCGACGTATAAATGATGATGATGATGATGATGATGATGATGAGGTACTCAAGAAGAGGAGAGGCACTGAAGCCACGCACCCCATTATCCAATGCCCTTTCCGCGTACCCCTCCTCCTCCTCCTACACCGACTTTACTACTACTACCTCTACTACTACTACTACTACTACTACTACTTCTACTTCTTCTACTACTGCGATGGTAGTCTGGTTGATGTTGATGTGAAATCTCACCTCACTCCGACGGTGTACCACAGAATCAACCTGCCAACCACACATACAGACAAAGACGTGGACACAGACAAGCGCACACACGCACACGCACGGACGGACGCATATTATTGTATTAAAATTTATATACACAAAGATATAATATATATATATATATATATATATATATATATATAATATTGAAACAGAAGAGAGAAAGAGAGAGAGGGAAACGAGAAGAGAAGAAAAGGCTGGAGGGCTGACCGTAGTTGGAAGTCCTCAACGACAGGAGCGGCAATATGCCTTGGCTTCGTTGAACATGCTACGTCAGACCGAAGAATGTCCAGGCTCATCACCATGTTTCCCTAGAGAATTACATGTCATGTACACAGCCGCAATAGTGTCTACACAAAATCATGATAATGATGATGATGATGGTGATGATGATGATGATAATGATAGAGATGATGATGATGGTGGTGGTGGTGATGATGATAACGATATACAAGCTCTTCTGGCGCACACGCACACGCACACACGCACACACACGCACACACACACACACATTCATCACCTGAGGTGTCGCATGGTCCGGATGATACAGCAAACGCTGCTGCTTTTCACCTATCATTCGTGGCCAGTACAATGACAATGATGATGATGATGATGATGATGATGACGACGACGATGAGGAAGATGCTGACTAAGATAATCGTGATGATGCTTTACATGCCCTCACCAGCACTACTATGACTACTGCACACACACACACACACACACACACACACACACACGCACATGATTGCACCTTGAGCGATGCCGTTGATAAGACGCCATTCCGTATCGAACGTTGTGGTGCCGATGAGTCGGTCACGCACAGAGCCGCTCTTCCAGTCGCTCTTCTCATATCTACGGCAAGAAGAGGGAGATGCAATGTTCAAAACCAATATCCAATTTCTTGCCTCCGCACTAGGAAGACCAAAATCGATGAGAAATGGTGACGACGTATATATTCTGTTGGGGTGCAGCAACAACGGGGG
>ADNK01000254.1:0-27778 GCA_000320545.1 Bigelowiella natans CCMP2755 | reverse complement strand
GGGGGGGGGGGGAAAAGAAAACAGTCGACATCGCTCCCGGCACACCATTTTATTTTGAATTCTTCGCCATACACCCCCATCCTGGAGAAATCAGTATGGAGGTAAAAAAAATCCCGGGTTTTTGGGGTGGGGGGCAACATTCAAAGGAGCGGGATGAGGCGCGGAGAAGCAGACCAATGAGGAGGGAACGAGAGTGTTTCCCTCCTTTGGGAGGACCAGAAATGTCCCCGGAGGATACTAAGAAATTCTATGACATCTGGGTACTACCATTCTATACATGTGGCACATTATTTCTTTCAAGGATACAGATTCATTATTTTACATTTGTGCGAAATACATATCTGGAGAATAGAGAACGATATTTTTGAAGTAGACACGCACTTAAAGCAAGACTGATCCCCCCCCCCCCCCCCCTCCTTTAGGGAAACATTGTGTCTCAACGCTCCTTCAGTTTCTGTGATAAATGGTAAGTGGCAGTAGTAGTAGTAGTAGTAGTAGTAGTAGTAGTGGTAGTCGTAGTAGAAGGAGAGCTCGAGCTTCTCAATAATACGCGTGCCACATTGTCTCGAGATGTGTTGTCAAAATTGCTGTCTTATCTCGCCATCATCATCATCATCATCTTCTTCTTCTTCTTCATCTTCATCCCCATCTCTTAGGAGACTCTCAGAAGCTCCTAGCCGCAAAATCAGGCGGCTTATGGACCAAGATAATAGGAAACAACGCGCGCGTGGTGAGTAGGATGATGATGATGATGATGGTGAAGATGGAGGGTCTAAATCTGTCTCTCTTACACACACACACACACACACACAAAGCATATGTAAATAGTTATATATTTAGATATTTTTATTCTTGTACCATTGTATTTAGTTCTCCCTCCTTATTTTTCCTTTTCCCTTTGGCGTGCAGGGCGCAAAGAGTACCACTCCAGTGTCCGTGAGCTGGTAGCGTTTGCCAAGAAGAAAGACCCTAGATATGCACAGTACTTGCGTGAGAAACGTGAAGCAGAGCAGCGTCGCCAGGAGAATAGAAATATGGAGAAGGTGATCGTTGTTTGCTGTATTTAAATTCATACTTGCTACTCCTACTTCGGCTAACACACACTCTTTCACTCTCACTCTCTCTCTCTCTCTCTCTCTCTCTCTCTCACTCACTCTCACCCTCTCCCCTTCGATTCTCCTCTTTGAAGATGTTGGAGGCCAAGCGACGCAAGGATGCGAGAAAGAAGAACGCTGTGTTAGAGGCGCAAAGGCTCCAGGACACCTTAGAGGTAATTTTGGACGAGGAGGGAGAACCACATAAGTATGGTGGAGCTTGCATGCTGTCGATAGGGGTCAATGCGTTCCTGTTGTCTATTTTTATGGTGATATCTTCTTCTTCTTCTTTTTATTATTATTATTATTATTATTACTTATTATTATTATTGTCATCATTGTTATCATTATTATTATTATAATGACACAGGAGCGAAGACGGCGGTATGGCGATGTCGAGGTGCAGGAAGCCGAGGAGGGGAAGAACAAGGAGGAAGAGGTGCAAGTGCTGGCGTGCGTGATCTGCAACAAAACCTTCAAATCGATGAAGCAGGTAGTAGCAAGAAGAGACGTTCATTCACTTGACAACAAAGACCAACTACAGTCGCGTTCGAGCGAGAATGTCGCTTTATTCTATTAACATTGGTGTTATCCCTCATTTCAATTTTTTCCCTCTTTTCATTCTGGTGCGCGTTTCTACTGGTTTCCCTCAATATCGTGTTCCACCGCCCCCTCCTCCCCACTGCCGCAGTACACAAACCATGCCCGATCGAAGAAACACAAAGCTCTAGTCAACAAGATTAAGGCGCAGAAACGCAGAGAAGAGCAACGACGGAGGTATGACCCAGAGTTGAACGGGCGGCAGAGAGAGGCTTTGCTGAGCAGAAAGAAGGCGTTTGAAATGTGAATCTTGTTGCATTACCGTCTTTGAAGAGTTATCATTATCGTAATCTGTGTGGCTACTCTTCGTCGTTTTGATTGGTAGAGAACAAGAGGCTCTAATGCTGGAGAAAGAGGAGGAGGAGGGGGAGGGAGAGGCGGGAGGAGATATCGCCCAAGTAGCAGCATAAGCACACACACACACACACACACACACACACACACAGACAGACACACAAACGTATGGCCGCCAACACAACCAGATCTAACCTTCCAGTGTTGAAAGACTTCTTCCTTGCTCGATTAGAATGATGACAAAGCTGCAGGCACAATGGTGGATGATGCCATGTTAGATGAGCTTGTCAAACTAGACCTCGACGAAGAAGGGAGGAGTGGCGTAGTAAATGGAGAGAGCGTGGAAGAAGCAGCGCATGCTACTTCCTATGGAGAGGAGAAGGAGGAGGAGGGACTCCTCGGTGGAGATAACGGAGTGGAAGCATCAACGGCAGCACCCACTACACATGACAATGACGCCTCTGCAGTAGGTCAAGAAGAGAATATCCAAGGAAATGAAGGAAGAGATGGAGGAGAAAGCAAGACATTTGATGGGGGTGAAGGTGGTGGTGGTGGTGGTGATGATGGCCAAGATGATGTGCTGATGATGATGCCCGAGATGGACCCACAACGCTTTGCAAATCTATCGAAAAAGCAACTCAAGAAGCTACGGAAGCGCCAAGCTAAGGTGCGGAGCCGTCAGAAAGAGGTGCGAGCGGTCGAAGAAGCACACACACACACACACACACACACACACACACGACACATTGAGGTCGTTTTTGATTTATCATTCTCTCGTTGATTCAATGTTTTTCTTGGCAAGTTGATGGGCGGCCCGAAGACGAGGGGAAGCAAACGGACGACGACGACGACGACGACACAGCAACCACGGCGTCCTCCATCCCATCCTCCAGCCAGGCCACACACGAGGCAAGTGACAAGGAGGAGGAGACGAAGACTAAGATGACACCGAAAGAAGAGGGAATCAGCAAAGACTCGAAGAAGCAGCAGACGACGACAGCGGTCTCACTGATGAGGCCAAGATTGCCGCTGAGCTAGCAGACCTGGAAAATGAGCTTGCAACGCTACGGGGGCCACGTCGGCAACGAGACTCAACGACGACGCGGGTGTTGGAGGGAAAACGGACGTGGCGGCAGCGGAGCCATTAGCTAGTAAAAAACATCCTGTGAGAAAGGAGACGAAGAAACAGCGCAGACGGAGACTGAAGCGAGAAGCTGAGGCAAAAGAGGCTGCGAAGTCTCGAATGCGGTGCGACAAATGCAAAAAGGTGTTTTCCTCTCGTTCGAAGCTCTTTGCTCACCTCAAGGAGAGCGGCCATGCTAGCTTAAAGAAGTAGTCAGCAGTTGAAGATGCATGATTCATGAAAGATTTATTGGGACAGTAGCAGCACTGCATAGAGATGTATTTTCTTGCAAGGGTTTATTAGCTCCATAATGACGTTAATGGTCGCATCGGTCCGACATTTAGTAAAGCAGTACGCAAAGATAACGTATGAACGCCCTTATTACGATGTTTACAGACACTGTCCTACAAGCTACCTAGCTAGCTACGTACATGCTATATGGCTATTCAGCACGATACAACTTTTGCGCATTGAAAGTACCTGCGCATTGCACGCACTATCCGATCGAGAGCACACGATGCATGTGCGCAGCAGCTAGTTGGATCATTCGCCAAGCGTCATGACAAATTTCTAGAATAAGGCAGCTATTGACTCAGCCGTTTAGTCGTACGCAGTGTTCTTTGTTTGCGTAACTTGCGTACGTATCGCATCAACGATATTGTATACATTTTTCGTGGCTGCATCAGCCCGTTAATGACCTAAGCTACCCGCAATTGCAACGCCATTCATATCTCTAGAGAAGCTAGCTCTAGCAGTGTTGCATTGGGACTGACTGAACCAGATATTTGCAGCGGCTGTATGGAGGCTGCTGCAGTTGGAGCGGGTACTCTCGCAGATGGGATCGGTGTTGCTTGTTGCTCTAGCGTGCTGTAATTTGAGGCAGTACCCCTCTTCTCGTCTTCTCCTACGTTCCCTTCTGTTTTTCCTCCTCCAACTGAAATGGATGGTGTTTCTGTGCGTTCAGGATATTTATCCTTCGCAAATGCCGTCTGAACGAGCGGCGCCGACCCAGGATCTTCAGGGTTGTCGGTTGCCTTTCTATCATGCCTCCTAGGTGGGTTCTGTGGAGCTACAGGATACAGCGACGAAGTTGCCTTCGATTGGTCTCCCACCCCTTCCCTGGGACTTGGACTTACATCTCCCTGCATCGCCCACTGCATCATTCCCGACGCCGCTCTATATTGGCCATCTTGATTATTTAAGGTCGAGGAGGAGTGCCTCTCATCCTCCTCGTGCGGCTTCTGTTTTCCTTCTCCTGGCCGAATGTGGTCGTTGCGGAGAGGAAAGAACAGAGACTCTTTGGGAATGTGAGCGACTGTGAACGACGCATTGGGAAGCGAGTCGTCGAAGATATTGTTTTTGGGGTGAATAGGAGACATTCTCACGTTTCCTTTCGCCTCGTTCCTACGCTCATGGCGAGAAGTGGACATTGGCACTCTCCTGCTCCGAGACTCGGGCATTGGGATATGAGAGAACTCTTCCCGCAGCTTCGAGTAGTGAGACTGCTGGAGGGACTTATCCTTACTTTGGCGCTGCTGGAGCAGCCTACCAATCCTCTGAGCCTGTTGCCGGCTCGCCTCCTCGAGATTCTGCCTGATGAGTTCCTGCGCCTTATTTCGCGCTGAGGCTTCACGTAGCTTGACGAAGAGAAGGTTCTTTTCTTCCATAAGTCGGTGGAAGGATTGGATTGTGGATGCCAACTTCGTCCTCAACACTCGCGCCTCCTCCGCGTCCTGCTTTCCCTGAGCCACCAACTTCTCGTGAAACTCTTTCTCAGCTTCACAGTCCTGCTGGAGCCTCTGGTTGATCTCTGCGAAGTTGTTGAGCTCGATGTGTAGCTCATGCATCTCCTCCATTGTTTGTGCTTCCTTCTCCTCGGATTGCTTCAGCCGCTCATAGACCTCCTCGTGCTCCTTTCGCACCGTTGTGAGGGCCGCGTTTGACTTCTCCAAGGCACTCGTCGCCTCTACCAGGCGTCGGTTACGCATATCTATGTCCGTCTCTCCCGTGAGAACCTGCTTCTGGAGCCGCACAATATGCAGCTCCTTCTCGGCGAGGGTCTTCTTCACCTTCTCCAGCTTCGCCATTGTTTCCTCCACATATTTGACAAGGGTTTTGTTCTCTTCCTTGAGCTCCTGGACCTGCGCCTCAGCCTCTTCTTTCCCAGCCTCAACCTCTTTGTGCTTGGCAACTTCACGATGCAACGAACTCCGGGTATTTTCGATGGTTTCTGAGAATTTCTTGGCTTCGGTAGAAAGTCGGGCATTTGTCCGTGAAAGATGCATGTTTTCAGCCTCGAGTCTTGCACGCTGATAGATCATCGCATTATTCATTCCAAGACGAGTAATCATGCTCTCCCTCTCTCTCTCTCTCTCTCTCTCTCTCTCTCTCACACACACACACACACACACACACCAACAAAATGCTCCCCCTACATTGAAACATGCGCACACACGACTGAGATTGGTGCTGGTACCGTATGAAGTAAGTTTGCCACGCTGAGGTAGTTCTGGGCGTCCACTCCCTTCGACATCGAGACTAACGTCCGCTGCATGATTGACATCTCCGTAGCCTGCCTTTCAAGCTTCGCCTCAGCATCTTCACTGCGCTCACGGAATGTATGTGACTCAGCCTTGAGACTTTTCACCATTTTTTGCAGCTCATCCACTCTCTCGGTCAAGAATCTTCCTTCGCCCCCTCCATGGGCAATGCGGGCTTCTAGCTTTCCCAAATGCCGTGTCTGTTCCAACCATCAAATGTAATAAACTATATCTACATATTTGGTAGAAGAGAAAATGTTTTACGCTCTACTTCACCTTGTCCTTGAGTTTTCTCTTCTGGTCTTCGAGGGAGCACCGCAAGCTCGTCTGCAACTTCTCAGACGTTTCCAGCTTTTTAAGCTGCAAGTTGTATCTGGTGCGCAGGGATTTCAGATCCACCGTAAGTTCTGAAACCTTTTTTGCAAGGGGGAATGGAGGCGATTATACGCTTCCAAGAGTATGCATGCATATTTTGCTCAAAGACGAGAATACGGGATCGTCAAGAATGACTCAAACAAACGCACAAACGTCATCAGGGACCTTTTTCTCCAACTTCTCATTACTAATTCTGGTCTTATTGTACAATTCGCGCAGCTCCTTGACTTCCCTTTTGTGCGAAGCGTTGATACTGATAATGTGTGTGGCTCTTCGCGGGGGCACCTGAGGCTTAGGAACCGTGCTTACATCGTTTCCTGTACGTACAGTTTGGGCGTGCACTGTCCTCCGCGGGTTCACCTTTCGCGGCAAGGGCTAATCGATGGAAAAGTATCAGAGCAGAATGCAATACTAAAGTAAAAGCCCCATCAAACTAAACTTCCTCCCACTCATATTCTAGTTAACAGGTTCCTACGTTGTCTTCCTTCCGCGGGTTTCCTCTCTTCTTCCGAGTGCCCGACGACAATGATTTCTTCATCGCCATCCACCCAAATTTGGGGTTAAGGGATCCCAAGGGGGGGGAGGATGCGAGGGGAATGGGGAGGAACCCTAGCGATTTCCCCAAGACGAACGTGGGGGGGCAACCCAAAAAATATTTAAAATTAAAAAAAAACCGAATATTCTCAAGTCTTAATTGCTAAATGGAGGCGATTTACCCGTATTTTAACGTTCAATTTCGGGATGAGCATAGAGCCGTTTCCAGTTATCATTCGAAATCAGAGCACCCGTTAGGTTGATGAAGCAAGGCGTTGCTGAGAGATTCTGGAAAATAATTATAGGTCAAGATAAGATAAAGGGATGAATTCTTTTATTAACGAGTTGATCGGAAAGTTGTTCCGGCTTCAAGATTAAGACAAAATTCGTCAGACTATTTTAGATATAATTGGCATTATTTATTTTCCTAGTCTCTTTTCAAGCCTTTCCAATCCAAAGCTGACGATGCCACACCTACCCTGATTCAGCTCGTTGAATGGCTGTCCTCCACCTTGCCACTACCCTGACTATTCTCCTCACGTTTCTGGGAAAAATCCCCGCAGAGGATCGCGTAGAGATTTTCCGGCGAAGGGGGTGGGTCTGCTCGCAATCCAACGTGCTCTCATGTGCGACGCCGATTGATTAATGATATTCCGTATGTTCCTTCATCCTAGCAGGTGCCACTTCGGAAACCTGCATGCGAGTACACGACGCCGAGTCTCCACTCGCAGATATTACCATTTTAAAGGCGTACGCGGCATGAGAGGGGGGATGGAGGAGTTGCCCGATCTAGGGGGAGGCGAAGACGATTACAGCAGTTGCTGTAGCAGCAGTGGTGGTGGTGCTGGCACTGACTGCAGCATGAGGGGTGCCGCTGATATTGGATGTGATGTGGATATACAGAAGAGTAGCTCTTTTCCAATTACCAAGCACCATCTGCATCAGCAGCCGCTACACAGCGGCAACATGATCGATTTGACTTCGAAAGAAGAAGGAGCAGAACAAAGCGACGATCGACATGGGGGGGATGGGCCTCTCTGGGAACATCGGTTCTCCCGAGTGTCGGATGATATTCAAAGGTTTCGAGACGAAGGTCATATAAGAACACAACTGCTAACGGTGTGTGATGTGCTCTGAGCACCTGCCACTCCTGTTTCCGTGTAACACACGACCTCTCGAGGTCAGGATCTGATCCCCCGATGTTTCTCACAGGAAATGCGACTGCGTTGGACGACGCACTGTATCGACGTGATCTGCTCCTTGCAATGATGGCATCGTCCTCCTCCTCTAAGCAGCAACAGCACCCAGAAGGAGAGGAAGAGAATCTTCTTCCTCCCCACCACCATCATTACAAGTCATCGACTGCTTTCTCATCTAGCAGTGTACCAGGTTGGGCTGTGGGGAGCAACCCGAAAGAGGCCATATGGAGTGCGCAGAAGGTAATGATCACAGCCATAATCACGAATTATCTTGAATAAAACTGAATCCACTGTCTATACGTTGTTGTTTGTAAAACCTTTCTCTGGTGCCTTTCCTGCCTCTCGTAACCATTCTTTCATTCTCTCCTCTCATCCTTTATTCCCCCCTCTTGTTGTCCCTCATCTCCCCCCCTTCCCTCTTCCCCTTCTCTCCCTTTTTCCGCCGCCGCTGCCTCCTCCTCTTTCTCAGTCTGTGCAGGAGTATCGCAAGCTCTACACCTACACGTATCCGGGTGCTGCTGCTGCTGCTGCTTTCCCATTGGCAACCACCATACGCTACAAACACACACACACACACACACACACACACACACACACACGTTCCATATACACAACATCTATCACTGCTCCTGCATATATCCAGGGGGCATGCTGAGGCTTCATACAGGGCTGTATCAGTGGCAGAACCCATTTAACTATTACAATGAAGAAACCGGTCGTAATTTGCTGGGGTGGGGGGGGCGGAAGAGGCCATTTTCCTGTCGCATGTTTCGATACCTTACTATTCACAGACTAAGAACAGCAACGCACACTTCTTCTTACAGGCGATTTAGTGGAGAAGTTGTGCTACTACGACCCTGAGAGCCGGTTTGTTCCTCATTCGAGGGGAAGAAGAAGAATGAACGATAAGCAATCATAGGAGGATAACGACTACGACGATAATTATGATGATGATGATGATGAAGAGGAGGATAAGAAGGAGCGATGATGGTGATAAGCGTGAAGCAAGACACAAACCGCACACATACGCATATACATCGTATTATTGCGCAAGCTAATAAAGATTGATGACATGGTAACATCACAGGCGATTTTTCCGCGAGCGTGTAGTCGCGAATGCCTCCTACCTGCAGATGCAAGCGAAGATGTATAAAAAAAGCTTGAAAGAGGTTTCTCTTTTTCTCTCCTTCCCGTCCCTTCTATCCCCACTGGTCTTTATGATGAGTGCTTATAATGACGATACTCGTACTGACGGCGAATGTGAATAAAGTACACTAATCTCGTCGGTTGTGGTGCTAGTCTCTCGGGTTCATTCCGATCCGATTACTCACTCAAAGGAACGATTCGATGATGATACGACTTATTTCGGAGATGACAGTGCGAAAACAAATGTCTTTTTCTTGGGACACCGCTAGTGTGAAAATTCACCGATGTTTTCCCACACTGCATGATCTGTGATGAAGTCTCGCCTTGTATTGGCAAAAATAATACAGAGTCTTAAGGAGACATTTCGTGAGGAGCGTCAGGAGATGATAGTAAGTTATTGTTGTCTATTTCGTCACCTTCATTAATCAATCATTTCTATTATTTGATGCTATGATGGAATCATCACAGTAAGTAGCGAGAAGTTGTAAGCACACCACCATTACCACAACATCACCGCCATCACCACATATCATCGTCAGGATGAGCAAGGGGTCTTCATGAAAACGCTCCCAAATATCATCCAGCAGGTTACCAATTGTCAGAATGTCCTCTTGTAAATAGAGACATGCACACATTTATCACTGTAGTGGTAGAATGCGTGTATTATGCATACCTCTCTGCTCTCTCTCTCTCTCTCTCTCTCTCTCTCTCTCTCTCTCTCCCTTTTACACACACACACACACACACACACACACAGAAAAACACAGAAAAACACAATGTATACTCAGCAGCTATTATTGTTGTCATCACCTTCGAACAATAACATCCCCTTCATTGTTAGGAATTGACCAGAGCAACAAAGCCCGAGAATGCGAGTCAATTCTTCTCAATTCCTTCGGTAACGATGGCTTCATATGTGCGTGATGAGATCGTCGCATATTTGATGCTATCGTCGTGATTCATGTATATGTGTGTGACAGGACTAAAGTCAAATCGCACATCCTTACGTGAGGTACACCTTTCTCTCTGTAGAAACGGGCATGGATGGAGGGGGGGGGGGGGAGGAGGGACGAGGGGGGGACTGTACATGCTAATAGTACACAAATTTGACTCATCCTCATATACGGCTGCTGCTATGTTTTAACAACACCAAAGATAGCTCCGTCCGACGCTATTTTCAATCCCAAACGAGGACCTAGAGGTGAGAACAATGCTGTTGCTGCTACGTGCATATGCAATAGCAGTAATGACAAAGGAGACAGCAGTTGCGAGACAACATTCCCTTCCCCTCATCCTAGCAGCTCGCAGCTCGCAGCTCGCAGCTCACAGCAGCTCTTGGATGTATTCACTTAACTTACCAGGTGGGTGGTTTCAAGTTGACCTTGGCAGTAAGAAGAAGGTGAGGTGCCTTACAGTTTGTTTGCGAGCGCTGTTTGTGAGAGGGAGAAAGAGATCGATAGATCCAGAGATAAATCAAGCTTTCTCTCTCTCTCTCTCTCTCTCTCTCTCTCTCTCTCTCTTAACTTTCCACTTTTGTGTATTCTTCCTCCCCCCCCCTCCCCCATACCATTTTTTGGTCCCTGCCTAGGCAACCGTCGTTGCTGTAGGGTACCACAAGGAGATCGATTTTAGGCGCTATAGTAACGGCGACACACCACGGTATGATGATTCCATATGCAGACTACAACTGATGTTCATGCACGTGTGTTTGGGAGTTTGGCTGTACACCGTGGGCGTGAAACCTTGCAATGTTTGGTGTAGTACAAACGTGTATAGATTTCTTATGCGCTCAAGATTGTAGATTACTAAGGATGCAAATGATCGCTCAGGGACGGCGTGACTCTGACGGAAAGGGAATTCGCAGAACTGTACGCGATTTACACAGCGCGACCTCCTCCCTCACAACAAAATCAGAACATGCAACTGATAACATATATCATGCAACGAGGTGCGGTGCGATGTGCTATCTGCTATCAGCTCATATTTTCTCGCTACTACGCTTGCACTAACCCAGATACGAGACGTCGAGCTTTATCGATACAAACTTGGAGAACCGCCGCTTCTGCGAATATAAGCTCTCTGAGACGCTCTATATCGCGGTGTGTAGTTAAGAACCTGATGGCAATGCTGTTGGATTTTTATCATCATGAAAAGAGAGGGGGGAGGAGAGGGGGAAGCCATCTGTTGTTCCCCCGCTATTTTTTATGCGTTTCTGCAAGACCAAGATACACTATCGCAGTACCACCATCATGATCATCATTACCGTGCCAGGCAAAGAAGGTAAAAGGTCGGTGGGGTGTGGACTTGCGACGTTTTAAGTTCAAGAAAGACGTCACAGAACGGGTAGATGCTCACAACAATAACAAGCATGATCTCACATCGCAGGAAGGATATTTGTGTGTGTGAGAGAAAACAATTGGGAGATACTATGACATGTATTAATGTTAATCTCGAAATCTTTCTGCTACTAACTCAGGGTCCGATGCGCTGGGCAACTCCCCAGGTAGCTTGATTATCACGAGCATGCTTACTTACAGATCAGCACTACTCTCATCGTACTCCTCGATCGATCAGAGTGTGTGTGTGTGTGTGTGTGTGTGTGTGTGTGTTTGTGTGTGCACGAATAACGCAGGGGATCACACTAAATAATTTCAATTGGGCTAAGCTCTTTGTGAAATTGAAAGACTTGAAAGAAGCCGTGAAGGAGGTCGGCTACGCTAAATTTGGTCCAGAGCTGCACAGCCAGCAGCATGAATGATGATTAATGTTAGTATAGAGCACTCTTCTTTGTAAATCATGAATACAGCACAGTGTCGAACACAGTAGACAGTATATTTCATGATTGAAAATTGTAGCTGTGCAACTTATTGTTTCTATTCGTGGCTCTTAAGATCATATAGCCTCTGCCTATAGACCTAGACGCCGATGAAAGCTGCTATGTACCTAGGCATGTGCGCTGCTGCGCTTGTTGTGAAACCTCACGTGATTAGCTTTCTCAATAGCTATTGAACGCACACGACACGTATTCATTCTAGTACGGCATAACATGAATGATATTAGTAGTAAAGGCGGGTGCTGACTCAGAAGTACAGCTTGGCATAAAACTTTGAGCTCATACAACAAAAGTACACATCCTCTTCATCTACCCAACAAGAATGCTTAGCTATTAAGGGAAGCTCGCACGTATGGATAGTACATGCTGTATGCGATCTTTATCATACTCCTCTCCCAGAAAAGAGAACAGTTCTGTCAGATTGCCGCTTTTGATAGTCCTATGGTCTAAGAGATACGAGTCAATGCTGCTGCCTTTTGTAGAATTTTTGCTATCAGCGTTATAGTAACGTCGAAGCGTCGTGAGCTCGTACACCTGGCGCAGAAAGCTTATGTGTAGCCTCGTATTCACCAACGGATTCGATGTATCACGCCATATAGAAGACTTCGCCATTTCGGTAGGATCGCGAACCAGGAAAATCACCTACACAGAGGGAAAGCGATGATGCCATTAATAACTGCGGCACTCTACATGTTGTAATCTTATATGACATGCATAATCGAGATCTTACAGAGTGCTACTATAGGGGACCCCTGCTACTTTCACTACACTCTACTACCACTAGGTGCTACTGCCACAACTTAAGGCTATCACACCACCTTGAGTCCCCTTGTCCTATTGTGCAAAAATTGAAGATATCTGAGAGCAACTTCTGGTTGCGAGAGGCCCTTCAGCGCAGAAGCTCGTGCAATATTGCTCTCTACTTTTAAGTGACCGAACCATTCAATCTCTTTTGCTCCAACGATTCTGTAGCAGCTGTTCCCTCGTCGGAAAAACCTACGCATGCGCGTGGGCACACACACACAAACACACACACAAACACACAAACACAAACGCATACACACGCACGCACACAGTGAGAGAAAAAAGCTACATTGCCCATGTGTTTGTAATTATATTTTTGGACTATTATTCTGAGGATGAGAAAATTATCATCGAACCCCCTTTTTTTGTGAGAATGGCCCATTTTTCATGACTGATACTAGTTACAGTTTTTCAGTTGTTGTTGTTATCATTCTTGTCAATTGTGGCAGTAGCAGCATCATTATTTTTTCAATGGCGGGAGTTTTAACTGTTCGACAGGAATATCAGGTTCTTCAACTACTCCGTAGAATGGATTTGTTGGGCTGTAACGATCAGGAGCTCGCTCTTGGCTAAACTTCCATAGTTTCATCAGATAATTACGACTCTCTCCAGCGATAAATACGTCGGGGTTGCCTCTTATGCCGCCAGTCTTGGGGTCAACAGAACAGCCGGGAGCTATTCCTATTTAAATAAAAATTGGGAAGATAAGATTGCCTGCTTCACAAAGCAGCGTAAATTATAGCCAATGGAAGGATATAAATTTATATAGAGGTGCTAGCAATTTCAAACGCCATTCTCTCTCCTTTAACAACAGCACTAGCTATGGGTATCAACTAACATGAATTGGAACACAATTCACACACACACACGCACACACAAAGCTAAAATAGTTATGATTTTATCACTATTTTCAGGGGGAAATGGCAATGTAATTATCAAGAATTTCACCACAATTTAAGAGCATCATCAGCGCGGTGCTGCCGGTTCGTGCTGCAGTAAAAACGAGAATAGTTTTTTCCCAATTATCAACGTTTGCGCGACCCCGATATTTTGCTGCTTTCTAATTTCGCACTCCGTTTTGTAAAACGTGCTTGCGCTGTGCTCATGTGGGCCGGACACCAATCTCCGTTCATCGGTTATTTGCGGGTCGTAAACGTTGAAGTCTGGCCAGTTGTATGTGCCACGGAACGAATGCCAAGTGCAAGCGACTACAATGACAGTGAAGACAAAGAAAACGCTACCTAGACAACAGAACCCAAAAAAAAGGAAAATGAAGAGCAAAGCGGATAGGAGACGACAAGAACCGGTAGAAATTACATGCAGCAATGCTCCAACTCCGGACGCAGTCTCCGGCCAAATAACTTCTCCCCGTACGCCAGCAGCCCTTAGCATGCTTCCGAAGGCTTCTCCGTCTTTTCAAAAATGAATCTCCAACAACCTTCATGCGGTCGGGCGAGTGACCTGCGAGTGACCTTTTTCCCCACCGCAGCAGCCTCGCAGCACGTGCTCCCAAATCACCTCAAAACCCGTTTGTTTTCCACCGCGCAAATGCATGCCGTTTTCCATGAGCGACATCATCATTCGATTCAAAATGATCACCAGAATGAAAAACCTTGAAACTTGAAACTGTAAGAGACTAACCCTAACCCTGAATAACCCTAATAACCCTACAAGATCTAACCCTAATAAGGCAATAATCACTCTGAGCATACACCCTGGATTCCTAGATTGAACAAAATTCGTAAAAATGAAATGTTTTCATTGTCTCTTCTGATAAAAGTACGTGTGATTGAAAAGTTTTAGTCTTTTAGAAATACGAATGTGTTAATTATCAACGACTAAAAACCATGTCCTGATTTGACATATAGCGCGCTGGTGCAGAGCGCTCGATGTCGCTCGACCGAAAGAGATTAGATCTAGACCAAACCTCCAAAAGTTTAGAAATTATTCTTTGGACTGGGAAAATATCATTCCGACTACCCTTTTTTTTAAAGTCGTTTATAATGATTGTATTTTAGCATAATTTACGTTACTTTTACAGTCATCTTTGCATATCTAAATATCTGGATATTTCCCACTGGAACGAGGTAGATGTAGATCAAACAATGGTGAACTCCACGGACCCCAAGTTGGTATACGAGCTGTGCCAGGGCTTGTACAGCAGCATCAGATCCTTTGCTTCCGAAATCCCTTTTGCTGATCAAATCATGGGATTTGTGGAAAGCATCTACAACATGTACCAGGGCAAGAAGAAGACCGATCAGATCGTTTCTCATGCAATGCTCCTGTGCCAAGATCTTCTGCTGATGTGTGAGGGATACTACAGATGTCTTAAATCTTTCCCCGACATGCCCAACAAGAAGAAATGTCTCGAACAGATGGAAAAGATTGAGGCCTGTCTCGAAGAGCTGAAAGAAGTTTGGGAAAAGTATTAGAAATTTGATGGATGGCGTTTGCGTGCGCGCGTTTGTAGGGAGCAGGGGTGTTGCTGTAAAACTAAAATGTGATACTGACGGAATGTGGTTGGAAATGATAACAGATACGCGGATAGAGGGTTCTTTGGGAAGATGTGGTGTGCAGAAAAAGATGCGAAAAGAATTGCTGACAACGAAGCTAAATTAAAAGAAGTAACCCTGATAGTTATCGGAAGTGTCAATGCTGATATCAATCAAGCTCAGGTCGACCTCTTCAAAGCAGGATCCATGACACTTTTTTTTCATCACAAACGTGATGATGGTGGAGAGGACCTATAACAATACCTGTTAATCCTGCTGCCACATGTCAGTCATCACTGAATGATAAGTTGAAAATGGACTCACACTCAGAATGAAAAGCTATTCGAAGAAGCTAGGAAGATCGAGCAAATCGAGAAAGTATATTATATATATATATATATATATATATATATATATATATATATATGTGTGTGTGTGTGTGTGTGTGTGTGTGTGTGTGTACACTACTTATTTTGTATATATGCGTGTGTGTATAAATCGTGTCAACGGAACTAATCAAAGTGGAACAATCCTTTCTTTCGCGTTGTAGATTTTTGCAATATCTCGAGTAATCAAGTATTCGTTTATCAAAGTTCAACTTAAATGACAGACTCTGAAAGAAATGCCAACCTACATGCAAATGGAAGCAGCTATTCGAGATTTGGTTGATAAGAACAAGGGCGAATCGCTAAAGGAGGTAATGTGATGTGCGATGTGTAACAAAGGATATATGTACCTTGATTAAGTCCCTGTGACCATGTGAGCATGTGCGTATATATATATATATATATATATATATATATATATACAAATAAATGTGTGTTGTGTGTGTGTGTGTGTGTGTGTGTGTGTGTGTTCTATGCGTGTTTGTGCTTCCTGTAGAAAAGAACAATGAGGCTTTGAATGATAAATTGCAGATTGAAAAGATTAAAAAGATAGCTCTTGCTGCACAATTGAACCGTGATGATCTCGAGGAAGAATTGGAAGCAAAATTAGATCGTGATGAGTTTCAGAAAGAGCTGGACAAAATAAGAAATGAGGTGGTTGATTACTTAGGGTTAATGTTATACAAATCACAAATAACGACGAGCAGCTGAATCCACATAGGGAAAAGTGAGCAACATATGTGTCTCGCAAAACGAAGCATACAATTACAAAGAAAATAAGATGATGGTGATAATGATGGGATGCGGTGATGCTAATGTCAAACGATCAGATGGATATGGCTGTGATGAATGCGTACCAAGGAGAGTTTTTCGAAAGAATGAAAACAGTGAAGGCTGAACAGGAGGTGATTCAAGATAAAATGGATCAAATTAACAAGGATTTACAAGAAATCCGAGAAGATATTGATGATCTCAAAGCTGAAAACAAGAGACTGAAAGCAGACTACAAGGAAATGGAGAAGGTAACCATCTTGAGAAGTAGTATCCACCGCTGCTACCACTAAAATCATTATCATCATCATCATCATCATCATCATCATTATCACCACCATAATCATATTATAAATATCATCATAATCTTCAAGTTTTGAACAATTGCAAAACTTAAAATATATGCATAAATGTTTTAAGTAATCTGTTACCTATGAAACCTTTACAGAATGTCGACTATTTAATGAAGAAAGAGAGGAAAAGGTATGTTCAATTTCATCATCATCATCATCATCATCATCACCATCATCATAATTATCATCACCACCATTATCATTATCATCAGGGTTGAACATCAAGATGAAAGGATGGAATTGATGAAGGTCATCATCATAATCATCATCATCATCATCATCATCATCATCATCATTTCTATCACTAATAATCACCTCGCTATCATGACGAGCCCCAGCTAAAATCATGATTTTCGCCATCATTGTTATCATTATTTTTACAATTAATCTCTGTAACCATGAATGGAGATCATAAAGCATTGTCATTGTGAAATTTGTGTGATTTGACATATTCGACCTATTATTCGGCGTATGGACGGAATTAATGCTTCATTTTCTAATTGTTCTAGCGAATCTTGAAGTTGGAGCTCGAAAAACAAGAGAGAAAGTGTGAGGAATATGAGAAGAAGTACGCTGAGCTGCAGGAAAGGGATGAGAAGAAGTATGCTGAGTTGGAGGCGATAATCCTGGAAATGAAGAACAAGAACAGGTATAGTTTCTTGCATCTTTGTTGTTTCACTGTCAGCACCATCTCATTATACTGATCACTAATGGAATTATCAATATCAGAACAAAAGCTGAAGTCGATGATTTGGAGAAAATTACTGCACACATGAAAAAGAGAGATATTGCAACTAAGGAAAAATTGTTAAAAATGCTGGACCCTCGCGGTTCAGCTTTCGTTCAAATGATGATGAATCTCAACAAAAAGGTAGAATGACGACGTCTATACCATCAATGTGTGGATGTGGCGATTAACGACTGCAAATTAGCACATCCCTATCCAATTTGTACATCTGACCACCCAACTCTATATTTCATCCTGAATTTATTTCAACTTCGTGCATGTCTTTGAAAAAGGGTTCGAAAACGGAAATTGTGAAGGGATTTATGGGAAAATTCCTACCCACTGACATTGGGGGTAAGATTGGCGCATTTGCTTCAAAAGGATACAAAATCGTCATGGTAAACAACTCTGGAGAATCGAGGCAGTTCGCAATCCAAAGAGGCATTACAGGTTCCGATGATTATTCTACTTTTGAAGATGGAGAACGAGACGCATGGAATCGTAAGCCCGGTTCTTACAAAGTTTGGGTCGACAAAGACAAGACTATACAAGTTGAACACAAGAATGAGACTACGTCGATCATCGTTTGCAAAGATGCTTACATCGTCTCCGTTAACGATAACGTTGTGAAGAGGGGCCCATTGTGAAAGATTTCAACAATGAGGTCACAGGCTTGATTGTGATTTCGGGATCGTGATTGATTCTAGCGCCTTGGTTGATGGCACCATCAACAGAGATCGCAGAACTCAGCGGTGTCGCAGCATGAACATATGTACTCGCATCGCAAGAGCGTTTTTGCCACACCAACATCATCACCACACGCCTTGCGGGTACGGCAGACTGATATGCTAGCATGTGGAGACCCCGGGTACTCACTCTCTTTGTCGACGCAGCACAGCGCGGCAGTGCTTGCCTGACGACACATTCCGCGAAGCTGGTTGACAACACTTTCGGCAGCAGCCACGCTAGAACCTCTGAATGCATATTTGCTCTTTTAATTCTTGACGTGATCGATGTGTCGACAATTATGACACATGCACCCATTCCGATCCTAGATTCCAGTATTAACCACTACACTATAGGACATTCAAATTGTGTCAGCATAGAATATATCCCTATAAAATTATTTAATTGCGAGCTAGAAGTTCTTTCATTAGCTGTGTCGCAACATGCAGCTAACAGTGACACATGAAAATTCAAAAATGGGCACGGAGTGTGTGCGATCTTGATCGACCCGATGCGTTATACTGGCGTAAGTGTCGGCATGTTTGTGCACAAAAAACACATGAGAAATATAAATTTACATGAAGTCTCCCGCCATTGTACGTGTGTGCACGCAAAATACATGTGCTAATAATGTCTCCACATGCATGTGCCTTTTTTGTTCGATCACATTATCTTTCATTTGGGCGTATGCATAATAAATACGCATGCTAGCACGTGCCAAACAACTCAGCACACATGAACCCTGATCGATTTCAGTGAAATGATGGATGCGCCACTCATGTGCTCTACAGTGCTTGGCGACAGAAGGACATGTGGAAGAGACACGAAGTCCATTACACGTGTACCGAACAAGACCATATTATGTCCGATCATGAACCTGTGCTCACCGAAAAGCGCAGCACCCACCACGCTGTTCTCTATGTCTCAACCAAAAACTTATTTCATTGCCAAATTTACGGCGTGTGAAATCAGGATCGAAAATGGAAGCTAGTGAGCAAGCTAGCTGCAAAAAAAAAGCAACATTCAAATGTGTCTCAATTTCTTTTTCGAGATAGGGAGTTTCGTCATCATACATGCACGTCTAACATTTGCCATCTGCTTTTACTGTCGTCGCAGGATGTCGATGACTTGATCCATCGACGCACTAGTGCGCACTCCACGAGTGTCGACGTGGCATCTCGCTGACTTGTAACCGGCGTCACGCAACAGCTGAATCAGCTCGGCTGTGCCCGGAACACGGGGCAAACTTCCTGCCCTAGCAATTTCATTCGTAGTGATGAACCACGGATTGAGCTCTGGTTGTGCCTCCTCCAACAGAATGTCCATGAGTTCTTCCAAGCGTACGGGTTGGCGCTTCTTCTTTTTGCTATTCTTGCCTTCTGACTGCTGAAAGAGCTGGGCATCAACCCCTGGCCCCTCCCATCCCTCCGCCGTGGCAGCTGTGCGCATGTGGAGGAGGAATTCTTCATCATGGAGTGGGCCAATCCACATCGGGCCGGAAAGGACTGTGCGGCCGACGTCGGCATTCTGTCGTGCGTGTGTGTGTGTGTGTGTGTGTGTGTGTGTGTGTTGTAAGTGTGAATGCGGGTGTGAGTGTGAGTGTGAGTGTGAGTGTGAGTGCGTGTGTTTCCGTCTTTGCCTGCTTGTGATTGAATTTGTCAGCGTGCATCACAATTGATAAGGCGCAATGATGAAATGAGCGATGATTCGATTCATTGCTGCTCAGTTTAGTGTGTGTTGCTGTACTTTGTTATCCACATTCTCTTCGCCAGCGTTCGCACTCTTGACGCCATTCTCCCCCTCTTCTCCTCCGCACCCTCCCTCCACTCGGCCTTGCATTAGTGAATCCCATGTGATAGCGCGGCATGCGGCCGTCTTGTGTGAGTATCCAAGAAACCCATACCTCGATGAGAACAAGCGGTAGAATGCTAATGATGACCATGTTGATTATGGGGACGATAATGATGATGATGATGATTGGGAGGAGGCCTGGAGGTAATTGATCATTAGATAATGGCTACTACTATACTCACGTACTTCTGACGCTTCCATTGGCGCCCTCGTGAGACTCTGAGCATTGCTCGGAAAACAGGACCGTGGCTCGCGTAGAGAGAGAATAGTGGGGTGACGACTTTGCCTTGCGCCGCTCCCTCCCTTACAGCATGTCCTATTAACATGCGTAGTCCTTGCTCGTTGGCAAATGGGAGAGAGGGGCTCATGTACGCACCGAATGCCGCTGATTCCGGGAGAGGACGAAAGCAAGATACGAACTAATCAATGAATCAATCGTATTCCAATCAGAAGGTCATCTCATCCCTCACCTAAAGTGCGATCTGGGCGATGGCCGGCAGAAGACAGTCCATCCGTGCACGTGAGGTAGAGAAGTCCACCAAACTTGAGTACCTGTAGGGCCTGAGCGACTGGCGCATCTGAGCCGAAACTATCCACATCGATTAGATCAAAGAAGTGCTCCCGTAAGTAGCAGCTGCTCAATAGTCGTGATGCCTCAAATTGCGACAGTGTCGCATTGCTCTTGAATTCCGCACCTTCTACCTTCTCATTGTCCTTGGGATAGCGGACTTCTCCGTTGTCGTCTATCAAAGAGGCCTGATTGCACCGCAGCGTTAGAACTGGCTGGCGGAGACCGACAGGGGTCCACTGGTAATGCTCCGGCGATTCCCTCTCCTCCTTGAAGTTTTGACTGTCGCCATTGCTGTTAGCGTATTCGCCGTATTCTCGCTGGGAAATGCGTTTAGCCTCCTTCTCAGTGAGCCCGCTGGCGCAATTCGATGCAAGGGCAGGTCTGTGCAAGTTGAGTCGTAAATTATTACTACGCAGGTGGAAAAATAGACGTGGAGCTTCCAATTAAAGAATAAAGGGCATTCAAAACAGCTACCCGTTGGCTGGATTCCAGTCATTTGCCCACACCGAATCTGCATCTGCCTGAACAAGGTAGCGCTTCGCGCGGACACCGCATCCAGACATGAGGTCAAGCACATGTAGCCTACCGGTGTAATTCCGATAAACCTTCGCTGCTAGTACAGCGAGGTCGCGCGAGATAACGCTTTCTGCGCGGTAAAACGCAGGCCCTGGGTCAAAAGAAACGCCTCGTTCCTCTATCTGTGATGAAAGTTTACATAGTCGAAGCGTTTTGCTCGCGGTCTTCGCCAATTCGTTCGCAGATAGGCCTCGAAGAATCTTTTTTGCAGCTCCCCCCTGGGCTTTTCTCGCCCAACCCCTCCCGCTTCTTCTACCGGTTGATTGAAATTGAGCTGCTCGCAGGTAATCATGGGAGTGATTTGCAGCAATGAAGATCAGAACAACGATGGAGGAGGCCGCGAAAAGGCGCGAGGCCGACCGAGAGGGGGTTCCCCCCATCATCCTCCTCCTGCGGCACTGGTGGTATTATTATCCAGATCAGAATATACACAGAATATATCGTAGCTTTGTTGTCTAATCTTTCCCCTCCAACTCTCTCCTTCATCACCCCACTATTTCCTACATGCTTTCGGCTAGATAGAGAATGCTTTCTGTTTCCGCGCCGAACTCGGAAATTACCGAGGAAAAATATCCTGCGACAATCCAAACAGGGCTAGCGCACTAGGACGAAAATCGCACCTCCGGCCCTCGGCAAGAGAGAAGGAAAAATTCAGGTAGCGACTCGAAATGGAGGGTTCTGAGATATCGCGACAACAAATAATTCCATGTCGCAGCTGCATGTGGCCACTGTGAGCATTCGTTCAAACAACGGTAATAACTGACTGCTCTGATGACCTGCTGTGAATGGTGACGATGGGACTCTAATGGGGGATTCAATGGTAGCTGCCTACGATCCTATTTGAGCTATGGAGGAGAGCTCAAACGGAGATGGTATTGAACAAAAATTGATGCAGGGAAATGTGAAGGGGAAAAAAATCCAGTGGCAAGGCTGGCTGCTTGTGCACTACTTGTGGTTTCCTTTCTGACACGAGCACTTAGTGCCTTTTTATGTGGGGAGAAAGGAGAATACATCACAATGTTACGAACGTAAAATCATGTTGTCGCAGGGACATGTCGACCAATAATCCCTTCACACAACCCGTACAAATCAGGCGCACAAGCCACGAGTATCGATAGCCCCCCGAACATGATGGCGCAGAGGGATGTGGTGAAAGAAGGGTATAAAAAAGATGAGTCGTGCCTTGGATGTAGAATCATATCGATTTGATTTTGTTTTATTTTTGCTGTCAGATATCTGCTCAAGTTGAATAAATTGAGGATTAAGTGGGACCGAAGGTTCGTCGTGTCTGTAACTCTGAGTAAACGAGCAAGTGTCAGAAGTCGTGAGAAGCTAAGAATTATAGGATGGATATGTATTTGTATTTTTATTGATGTTAGATGTAATATACACGTAGCCACGCATGAGTACAAACTTATAGAAATGTACACAAACTTTTTATGTGCACGTATATTTGTGTGTGTATATGTGGAACTATGCACACATGTATATAGTGTTGAGGTCGATGGGTAGAACCTGGTATTGGTTTAGAAACATAGAGAGAATCAGGGAAATAAAGCTCATTTTGATATGATCGGCACATTTTACCAAAGAAGATTTTTCCATAAAAGCAAACAAGTCCACATAGCAATACCGCCGCTCTTTTGAACCAGGTACTATGTTCTAACGTCAAACGGCAAGCTACGATACTATGCGGACAAGCCGATTCCGGTGCAGAGGACATCCTCATGGTTTAAGGAGAAAACGAAGGCCTTCAAAGTACGGCGGGGATCACCGAGGGGAGGAGTGTTTAATAATAGTGGAACATGATTTTAGAAAGAGAGTAAATGCAACTGCAATAAATAGTAACCGAAATATCGCAAGAAAATGCATGATGATTTTTTCTATTGCTCGACATAGAGAAACGAATCTACTTATGTGCGCAATGAGCGTCGTTCGTAATGTCTCTACGAACTTGCATTATTTTTCTTTTGCATTGTAAAAGGCCATGTTGTTCCCTGTGTTCTTTTATTCACACGATCATCCAAATAACTCTTAGGGCGAGTACATTCTTTATGGAGCACGGGTAGTAAAGTTGGACCAACAGGTGATTGCAGCTCGGAGAAGAGGAGGGGGGGGATTATTAAGGGAGTAGACGAGATGCTATGATAACAGGCCAGCCCATGCAGTTTGCCGTCGGTGTCGTCGTTATTGACGTTGATGATTGATAATGAATGATGATGGAAATGCAGGACTGTGGCCATCCATACGTTATCGGCATTGCACCCAAAGGAGCTTCGAGGTTCATTTACAACAACTATTATCGCTGTTCGTTGCGTATGCCATTTGTATGAAGGATGGGGAGGGGCAGTACAGTGATGTGACCCCTGGAACTTAATTCCTTGTCAGTATGAACGGTTGTGGCCAGGACCTTGTTATAGAATATCATGGATGTTTTTCGAGGATTTTTGTTGTTAGATGTTCTTCTTATGAATCACTTCTTATGAATCAATTCTTGTGTTCTTAGGATGATAACGCTTCGTTGCGGGTCGGAGTCAGAGCAAGGAGATTGGGCAGAAGCTCTCAGTGAGGTGCGAATTTGCCATTAAGAACATGATGATGATGATGATATTGATGTTGAAAACTATGCCAAGATATCCATTTGTACGCCGTACAATTTCCTCTCCTCCTTCCTTCTAAACTGAGCAGGTTGCTGCAGTCAACTTTCACGGCACTGTGCACACGCAGAAAGGGTGAGTAGCAGAAGTAGAATGATATTGATAGGGATGATGATGAGGAAAATGAGAATAATCATGAAAATTGTGACGATGAAGACGTGTTGTGTGATGAAGTGTGATCGGAGAATTAGAATCAAACGCACACGCATCCGCACACATACACACACACGCCTTAAGCATACTCCTTCCTCCACTTTCCCTTGAAACTCTCTTCTCACCAGGGCCACGTCAATTCTAGAAGGATTTCTCAAGAAAACGGTGCTGATAATATATATATAAGCGATAAGAAGGAACGACCCATAGTAGGAAATAAGTGTGCATAGATGACCGATTTGATACAACGTGTGCATGTGTGTGCGTGTGTGTGTGTGTGTGTGTGTGTGCGTGTGTTCGTCCCAGGGGCAAAATAATAAAAAGTTTAAAGAACGCTACTTCGTTCTCCAGGTCATCGTCGTGTTGCTTGTGCTGCTCACTTGATGATGTGTGATTATATCGTTTCTTGTTTTCTCCCCCCCCCCCCCCTTTCCTTTTGTTGTTTGGGAGAGGATATATTGAATGTTTGCTTCTTGTGCCGAACAGACCTTGAAAGAAAGTGATGAAAATAAGTGATTGTTTTCGTTTCATGACTACAGTGTGAGTCTTGTTTGAGGTTGCTCATTTCTTGTGCGCTCAACAAGATGATAACTATACATTTAGTCCCACGCCATTTTATACTACGCGAAGAAAGATGACGTGAAATATCTGGATAAAATCCCCCTCTCGCAAGGCGCAAAGGTGTCACATATCATATCACTTCAACGCAAGCACACACAACAAACATAAGGAAGTATTGGTGTTATCAATCACCATGATGCTGTTTTGTCCTAATTGCAAAACTGGCACATCAAAATAAGGTTACGATCGAAGATGCTAGCTCATTTCAAGGTATGGACGACAATCACGAGAAATGATGATGACCACGACGATGTTCTTCTACCTCTATTATCTCCCTGCTTGAGGACAGTGCGTAGCACACTGCCGTGCTTGTTGGGACACACGTGTTGCTCTCCTTGAGATTTCTCGCTGCCGACGACTCCATTGTTCAATATTTCACGCACCATCTCAGAGTCGCGGTTTCCTTTCATCATCCAATCTCTGCATAAAGACGCGAGAAGATACGTCCTCGATGCCCCCGACGCGGTGATACTGCAAATACTTTTTCTACAATGAATACCAGAGAGACCCTCGACGATCTCAGCACAGTGTTAATTTTCATCAAATGCCTACCTATTTTCCATTTCTATGTCTACATATGCACTGTGTGAATATATCATATGGACAAACAGTACAGAGTTTTACCAATCATATGTATTTTACGCGCATATGCACACACGCGACAGCCGTTATACTCATACCTGTTGTATGATGTTATACTCAGGATGTACGGAAAATATGGGCAGATGCCATCCAGGTGATAATCGCCTGAATTAAGCACAGCGGGAGTTGTGGCGGTGGTGGTGGTGGTGGTGGAGGAGGAGACGTGTTGAAAACGGGATACCAAATTTGCGAATCTTCTTTAAACGGAAAGTATCGAATAGAAACACGAAATCGTGAACTCTTGATGACGAAAATCAGGATGATTCTCCCGTGCCGACGAAGTCATTGATGAGACATTGAGGCTGATTATTGAGCCCCGAAAACCCCGCAAATCACAGTTTATTTAATGTCCTTCCATTTGCATAAAATACTGAACATTGATATATCCTCTGTTGTTAATGCTCACACCGTGATAGAGCGTGTCTGATGTGAACCTTAACAACCTTCCGTCCGGAGATATTGTCGTTAGGTGGGTGCTAACCTATGTATGTATCATAATCCATGTGTGTGTGTGTGTGTGTGTTTTTACAACTCACTCGCCTTCCCCCCCCCTTCTTATTTGTCGCTCATCAATAATAATCCCCATACCTACACTCGGGACTGAATACCAGCTCGCACAAGAACAGCAGCTCTTCCAGCAGAATGGATCTCATCGATCGCCAAGAGGGGTATAAAATCATCAGTCACACACACACACACACACCACACACACACACACACACACACACAGTAGCAGCAGCAGTAGTAGTTGTAGCTTTTTGTAGTAAATAGTAAAGTAGTAGAACTCATATGCATGAAGAAGAAGAAGAAACAATCATTTTCGCTTTAGCGTTCGTTGAATTTTACCCTAGGGCATAGCAGTCAAATCCAAGACGAGTTCCTTGGATGATGTGATGATGTGATGATGCGATGATGCGACATGAAAGAACTGATGGGGTTGGTTGTTTGGTGGTTGATGTTGTTGGTATTATTATTATTATGACGGCGTAGATGGCTGAAGAAGCTAGGAGGCAAGCTCACAGGCGGATCTTGGCAACAACGGTAGTAGTAGTAGTACTACTACTAGTAGTAGTTGATGATGATGATGATGTATCATCCATTCTTGGGCAATCACAACCACACTTTGATCGATCGATAACAACTTCTGTTTTGCTGTAAAGATACTTTCGGATAGAAGCGTCGCCGCCTCGCCTTCTCTGGCTCAGGGTAGCGAACAACAGCAGGGGGGAAGTAGAACCGGGGCTTGGTGGGTAGGGGGAGGGGGGGAAGATCAGTGAATGAGAGAGAGCGAGAGAGAGAGAGAGAGAGGGAGATGTTTTGTGCACCATCTTCGTCGTCGTCTTCTCTTTATTGTTCTTCTTCCATACCAGGCGCCAACGGACAAAACAGAGCAGGGCTATATTGACCTCGGTGGGCCAGACATTAAGGTAGTAGTTAATAGCTGCAACGACCGAAACACGAGGAAAAATAGCAGTAGAACTAGTATCCACCCGCTCCAACCCCCCTATCTTCTCTCTCTCTCTCTCTCTCTCTCTCTCTCTCTCTTCTCTCTCTCCTCGTGTATTCTTCATCTTTACCACTGGTTGTTTCTCAGGTGGAAGCTGACGAAGAAGGCGTGAAGGGAAAGCTCTTTGTTTTCTGCATTAAGGTAGATAAATCGAGAATAAACGGGAGATCTCAGTTCATGCGCACATGTCATATCATCCTTTTCCGACGACGAGTCTTCGTTTTTGATGGGCGTTTGCTGATTACGTGATTACTTTGCCGCAGAATGCCGATGGGGCGAAATCGAAGAACTCCAAGAGAAAGGTAGTAGTAGTAGTGCTTCGTTTGTGTTTCATGGCGAGGTGGCGGTGATGATGATGATGATGATGAAGAAGTATATGAGTGAGAGATTGCGCAAACATCTTTATGTTCTTGAGGCACCGTTGATATTCATCGTGTATACCCCTTTCTCCAACACAATAGACGTACTGGCTACGAGCTTCATCACGACAGGAAATGGAGGAATGGATCGTCAGCTTGGAGCTCATTAGAGGTTTCTGCCGGGGGGGGGGGGAAGAGGAACAGGAGATGGAATTGGCGATGAAGAAGCTGTTGGGATGTGAAGGAGGGGGAGGGGGGAGGATTGTGAATCCGATGGTAACTAACAAGGAGTCACCAACAACATATCGTGATGTTCTCTCTTCTCACTCATACAGGCCTTACGCCAAGCTACCAAATCGTCCGCTCTCACTCCTACCAGATCAACCCAGCTGCAGCTACTTCTTCCAATCCGACATTGCTTCTCCACAGCAACCATAGCAACAATAGCCATCATCATCATCATCATCATCATCATCATCGACATCGTCCTCACATCGAAGCAGCAGGTACACTGATAGCGTCCTATCATGCATAGGTTACAATCGCAAATCAAATTGAGCTTCTACCCCCCCCTCCCCCCCCCCCTTACCCTAACAGCAACGTCCTCTTCCTCCTCTCCACATCCACCACCACCATCAACTAGCCACAGGGGGGAAAACTAAAGTGTAGAGGCAAGAACCAGGAGAGTGAAATAAGCGAGAGAGGGAGAGAGAAGGGGGGGGGGGGGGGGGGGGGAAAAAAAAAAACACCCCCCCCCCCACCCCCCCCCACCCCCGGGGCCCCAATTGTGAAAAAGGTTAAAACAAAATGAAAAGTTAAATCCCAAAAAATAACTATTTTA
>ADNK01000255.1:62500-119479 GCA_000320545.1 Bigelowiella natans CCMP2755 | reverse complement strand
GCTGCGACTACTTCCGCATCGCATTGTCAGGGTGAAACGTCTTCAAAGGTGCGTGTATGGAAGTGATGAAAGATAGAGAAGGCTGTTTTGTTTTCGGAACAAATAAATGAGACACATGCACAATTAGATGGGCATATATTGACACACAAACACACACACACACACACACACACACACACACACATAGAGAAAGAGAGAGAGAGAGAGAGAGAGAGAGAGAGAGAGAGAGACGGGGAAGGCAAAGCCAAAAGATTAGTGCAAACCTCTGAATCCTTTCTAAACTTATCGAGCTGCGGCTTAAGCGCCTTCCAATCAACTGAATCGATATCTATCTCCTCCCCTCCTCTGCCACCACCTCCTCCGTTGCTCTCGTCCTTCTTCTGGCTCTTCGTATCCATGCCTCCTTTCTCAGAAGAGGAGGAGATTGCAGATTTTTGTTCCCCGCTGCGTTTGCTCGATTTCTTGTCCTCCTCGTCAGAGGAGTCGACCAACTCTTCCTGTTGTTGTTGTTGTTGTTGCTCTCCCCCTCCCCCCCCTCCTCGCTTCGGGCTTCGTTGTGTATCAGCTTTAAAATCTACTTTGGACGTGGATATGAAGTCTGAAATGTTGACATCGGCACCGCATTTCCCGCACGCCTAAGGGGGGGAGGGAGATCGTAGCACTGTGTGATGAGTCGTCTTCATGCCGAACATGTAGTGGGTAAGTAAGCAACGACGACGAAACCCTCCCAATATGAGATATGTTACCATGTGCGCACTCATCACCATCTCCCTCAAGATCGCAAATGCATAAGCAGAGACGCGTCGGTCTTTATTCACGAGTCTGATGCCGAAAGGAGGAGGGAGAAAGACAAAATCTTGAATTCTAACCACTATCAGCATGATGACTGCCAAAGGTGGGAAGTAGTAGTGTAAACAAGCAAAAAGGTGGTGGCCCTTCTACATACAGCTGTCGGGTGATGGTGTGGAGCGCAAGGCCTGGACGCATGAACCCCTAACAGATGATGATATATGGCGAATCGTGAGCGTTTCATCATTTCCTCACATCTTATCTAAACAAGAGGCTCTTTAGAGATGTCTCATCTGCATCTCCTCCTCCCCCTTCCCCCTTTTGCTCCTCTACTACAAATACCCTGACTGTCTGAGCGACTTTCTCTCTTTCCTCGTTCGTCATGGGATCCAACAATTTTCTCTGAAGTATGATCGTGCAGTAGCACGGGCACGTGTGTCAACGAATGAATGAGGGTGTGTGTGTGTGTGTGTGTGTGTGTGTGTTCTTGGGAGCTGAGTATAAGCATCGTGCGGGCCAGAAGTTGAAATGCTGGCAATGCGCACGTTACTACCAAACCTTTCTCGTCTTCCGACGCTCCTCTCGTTGTCTCATGGCCTCGATTTGTTGCTGCAGAGAGCTGATCTTGGCTTTAGGA
Source organism: Bigelowiella natans CCMP2755 (assembly GCA_000320545.1). Classification (NCBI taxonomy): domain Eukaryota; phylum Cercozoa; class Chlorarachniophyceae; genus Bigelowiella; species Bigelowiella natans. Next base: position 118,053 of record ADNK01000255.1, on the reverse strand, counting down.
TCGACCTGATGAGCAGCACAACAATACCCACGAAAACACCACCAAATGGTTTCAAACGCAATGGAATCAACATTGATAGACATCCCCTCTCTGTGTTGTCACTGTATCACACACGCAAGGGCGATGTGAATATCGTTACCGCTTCATTGATGACAGGTTTATTTGGTATAGCTGCCACGCGTTGTGCAAAACGACACGTTGATATCGTCTCAGGGATCTGCATGTAAAAACGGAGTTGAGAATGGAGAAAAAGACCACAATGTACACACACACACACACACACACACACACACACACACAATAAAACGAAAGGCAAAGGGGCGAGGGGGGGAGGGGGGGGGGGGCATTGCACGCAGGTCGATATAGTGGACGCACTTTTTGGTTCATAGAGTTTTTGTTAGCAGAGAGCGTAATCATCATCATCATAATTCTCATCATCGTTATGACTAATGCACAATCATCGTCATCACCTACCTGTGACTCTTCCACGCTGAGAGTAGCTATCATCGTCGTCTTACAATTGCCCCCCAGCGAGTCTTTCAGGATTGATGTCAACAACGAATTGCGGTACGGTACGTGCTCTTGCTGGCCCTTCGCCTTCTTATGCAGCGCCTGTGTTAAAAGAGAGAGGGAGGGGGGGGGAGAGAGAAATGTGTTACGCGCAATTTACCAAGAAATATTGGCTTTTTAAGTATTTATATGTCACAATGCTACTTATGGGTTTTGCTTGGCGAAAAAGCCCCAGGCAGAGAGAACATATTTACTATGTATATGTGGATCGTCGTCGTCGTTTTGTGATGGTCCTATTTCTTACCACGATGACGTTGGCAAGGTGGTGGAGCGAGAGGTTGATCTTGGCGTTGTCGACCTGTGCGCCGCTGATTTGGACAATTCACGGTGGGCGGTTTAAGTGTTAGTTGCGTAGGAAGTGCGACTGAAAATGCGTTCGTTCTTGTTCAATTATATATATTCTCTACCTTCCTGGATTCACAGTCTTAGCACGCTCTGATCCTGAGAAAGGTGTGCAGCACAGCCAATGGGTAGTAGTAGGTATAGTACCGTGTGTGTATGAGTGCGTGTGCGTGCGTGCGTGTGTGTGTGTGTGTGTGTATGTGCGAGTATGAGAAGTATGGAAGAGAGGGAGAAAGAGAGAGATTAAGAAAGAGCATGGAGTAAAGACCGGCAAGATCGACGAGATTCAGCTTTGACACCCGCACCTACCACCACACAGAACAAACATAAACGCAGTGAAAGGTCGTCGTTAACATATATATATATATATATATATAGATATATATAATATACACAAATTAAACATTGATGCATAGTATATTTGTGTGACTGTTTATAGTTTTTCCTATCCCCAAGTGAGAGTGCTCCTCCCTCCTCCTCCTCCTCCTCCTCCTCCTCCTCCATATTCCTTCCCCTTCTCGTCCCTTCTGCATCTTCAACAAACCAACCTTTTCAGAGCCAACTTCCTGTGCTTGTACATACACTGCGCACATGTAAGCAACACCAACACACAACATTATTATATTAATAACAACGATTATATGCGATAAACTTAGGTATAATAATCTCTTTATGAAATCTACAGCAAAACAAAAGCTTAGTGGGCGAGAGAGAGAGAGAGAGAGAGAGAGAGAGAGAGAGAATGAAGGAGAAAAACCCGTCCAAGAAACACAATCATCATTACCTGTGAAGATGCAATGAGAGCGCGAGGAGAGTGCGTTGTTGGCTGTTTCGCATATCATCCTGCAGGGGAAGAAGAGGACAATCATCCACATTTCCACGCACACACACACACACACACACACTCAGAATATACATAAAGTGTTGCCAGAGTAATGCTGATATTTTCCGCATCCTATGCTCTGCTGCTTCACGTAAGAATAGTAATACCTATTGGTATCCCCCGAGAAAAGATGATTCAAAGCCTGCTCTCTCGTTGCGACAGCGAGAGAGTTCAGGTTTGTGATATGGATTCCACCGGAGCCGTCGTCCCTAAGCACTATCTGAAGAACAGCACAATCGCTCTCAAAATTCTGTCGCTATCAGTGCTAATCTTGGTCGCAGATACTCCTAGTACTACCTCGTCTACTTTGGAATGCAGGAGAAGGTTCAGGTACAGGTGATATTCTGTTTATAAATTACCTTTGGCAAATCTTCCACCTGCTGCGGCTCGTGGTTCGGATCCAAGAGATCATACCTTGCAGAACACACACACACACACACACACGCACACACATATATATACACACAATCTCCGAATAAATATGTAGATACAAGATGTGTTATAGATCATATTCTGACAGTCAGAAGCCAAGAGGCAATAGCAGCGGCTGCAGCAGCAGCAGCAGCAAACACGCACATACATACCCATTGTTTTTGTAGATTTCCATGTAAGAAATTCGAATGACAAACTCGGTGTCCTTACAAGACTCAACATGGTCAAAGACCTGGTTCAGTGACTGCTCGGTAGTGCCAGCAGAAGCAGCAAGGACACCAACCACAACATGAAGAAGAAGTGGTAGAAGAAGAAGAAGAAGAAGAAGAAGAAGAAGAAGAAGAAGAGAACATTTGGGGAAAATGTCAATAATGACGAGAGAGGTATCGCAAGAACAAAAAGTGAAACAAGGGTCCGAGCCAAATAGGTAGCCACTACTACTCAGCGAGCAAGCAATTAACGCAGCGCAACCAACCCGTGGGATGATCCCCCTCCTCTTGTAACTCTGCGGTGCGCCAGTCATGCTGTATGTCTTCGTAGTAGTGGCAAGATGTGGTGATGGGACAAAGAAGAAGAAGAAGAAGATGATGATGAAGAGACGGAATTCCATCGGGAAATTAGTCACGGTGATGAGGATAGCATTAGGGTTTGGATGAATAGAGAGAGAGTTGTTTTGAGGTGTAGCTATCATATCTACACCCTATCATCACCTTTCCGGAGCCCGACTGGCCATATGCAAAGATTGTGCCGTTATAGCCTTGAAGGACACTCTCGACCACCTGACATACATAACGTGAGAAGTAGAAGAGTAGCTTGTAAATGAAAAAGGGAAAGGAGGAGGAGAAACAATAAAGGAAAAAATGGAGAAGTGCTGCGTACGATGAGCCTTCAATTTCCCTTAGGAAGCAAACTCACTCACCGGTTCAGCGATTATCTCGAAGATGTCCTCTTGGGTAGTCTTTGTATTAAATACCTGCGGTAAAATTGAGTGGTATGTGTGCATAGAGGAACAGCGCATGTTTGCGTTGATATCTGATGATAAAACGAATGGGGGAGAACTGACACCCACCTTGCCGTTGAACGTATATCGGTGTTGGCCTTTGGTACTGATGGTAGTGACGATGTAACAGCAGTATAAGAAATACGGTAGAAGAGATGCGCATGGGTTGTGCGTGTAATGTTAGGCATACATACACGCACACCTCATGCGGAACAATAACATGTTTAGAAACATGAGGGTAATGTGAAACAATATTCAGCATAATACAAGCATGTGATAAAGGATGTGTCCCTATGGGAAATCGAACGTGATCTGGAGCTCTTTTTCCTCGGCATCGATATTATACTCGGCCGTTGCTCTGAAAATTTGTAAGGTATTGGGTAAGGGCGACCTCGAAGTGCGTTGCATGGCGGTTTAGCTGTGTTAACGCCGTTTACCTCGTCGCCGATTTGCTCCTTGGCTTTTTCCGCGGCGGCCTCACCCTCCCGAACACCTTAATCGTTGACATCCTGAGATCAAGAGTGGCAGCGGAATTCGTCCACAACTGGGATCCTCCTCCTCCTCCTCCTTAATCTCCTGATAAACATGTAGTAGCTCAAACCCAGTGACGCAGCAGGAGATTCGATTGCCCAATATACTTCTCTCACACACAGTATAAATCAAAGAGTCCCATCAATACAACCCAGTGTAAAGAATGCCCACTTAAAGGCTATTCCTAGACTCTTTCGCCTGTCCGTGTAGGAGGCGGCGGGAAGCGGCGTTATCGGAAATGATCAATGCTTGAAACAAACACAGTTGCCAGACCAATTAAGAGTTATCTACCATGACTTTTTGCCCTGCGACAACGTGCAAGATTGGTGTTTTATACATCCGTTTATTTGTTGCGACAACCTATTTCGACCAGAAATTTCTATAAAAACAAAGTAAAATATGGTCCATCTCGTGATGTCCAAACTCACATCTTCCCGTTATTATTAGGCAACTATTCGTATGAAGTTCTTGGGGAATAATTCCGATTCTGGAGATGTTACGACAACAACCTGACCGCTGTCTATGTCTGTGAAATGTAAATACGAAAAAAAATAACCCTTGAAATATCTTAAGGTATCGAACATTCTGATTGTTCTTCTTCCAGTACAAATTTCCTACGAAGTTTTTCAGATAAAGAAGCAACACGTTAAACCTGGATGACGACAGAAGACACTTACTAATCCTAGAACACCTGCGAGCTCGTACGTACCCCCTCGCCAGATCCGGGCTCTTTCTGTACTTGGAGGAACGCTCGAGGCCGCGATGTACCAAGCCAAAGGGGCGTTCAGGGTGCTGACTAACAACCCTGTGGTTCTCGTCCTGCTCCTGATCATCGGTGACTGGTATATCTACTGCCTGCGTTTTCACTTTGACTTCCGTCGGAGGCCAGGTTGAGTGCAGATAGCTTTGCCATAAACCGTTCATTCCCCGTTGAGTATATGTTATTTATCGGTAACTGGCACTTGAATATGCAGGTGTTGCTGAAATACAGCTCCATAGTCTAAACACGTGGTTTGAAATCTTCGCGTTCACTGGAATAGTGGGGTACTACGAACGATGCATTTTTTTCCATGATGATGTTAATTCGACGCAATGGGTACTGTTTTTGCGCAGGATGATCTTTTGGTCATATTTTCTCACCATCGTTACGAGTTCACAAGTCCGTCATAATCCACCGAAGGCTGAGGAGCTCTCAGAAGCGGTTAGATACTCTCCCGCAGTAGTGCTGCGGCGTTGCTTAGTGCGGTACCTCGAAGGACATATCTTTTACAAATGTGTGTGTGTGTGTGTGTGTGTGTGTGTGTGTGTGTGTGTGTGTGTGTGTGTAAAATATTAGGAGAAATCAAAGCTTCACATCTGCATTAAATGCGCTGAGAAAAAGCCAGCGCGTTCGCATCACTGTTCTGTTTGCAAAACGTGTGTTCTGAAAATGGACCACCACTGTCCATGGGTGGCGAACTGTGTCGGACTCAAAAACTACAAATTTTTCCTTCTGTTCCTCTTCTACTCTTGGATTGGCTGCAGTGTCTTCACCATCCATGCAGTCAACATCATTAGATTGGTAAGGAATAATAAGAGGCTGGAGTCGCCACTATCATGTATAAATATATTATGTACGCACTCGATGACATAAAAATCTGCCCCTCTTGTTTACTTATCGATTGCTGCTCGTATCTAAGTTCGCCGCTCCGGGGCATACGCCTGTAGAGAAGCCTCACATTGTCGAAATCATCTGCTCATTCTGCACTGGGATTTTCGCGTAATAATCTTTCCATGCTATCGTCTCTTCTTTTTCTAACGGATACAAACTATGATCTCCTCTCTCTTTCCTTCATCCTTGCATCGTCATAAGAATGCTACTGTACAGGCTGGCGTTGACATTCTTCATAGGATTCCACCTCTTCCTAATAGCAAAGGGGAAGACAACCCTCGAGCATATCTCATCGAGGAAACAGTCCTCATCGGTCAGTCACTCACCGATTAGTCATTGGCTGGTTTTCTAATTTTTCACTGAAACATCACCGTACAGTGATGGAGAGGGCGTAGGAGAAATTATGCTCTTACCCTAATCCCGTTTTTAGTTGAAGATCGTAACCATTTGATGGGTTCTTAATGACTAACATATCCCCGTCTGTCTTTCTCGTTCCTCCTCCTCCTCCTCCTCCTCGTCTTCATCAGTACGCGAAGGATACCCTGGTTGGAAACTTTGAAGAAGTGATGGGCCCGGTCTCATGGAAGTGGCTCATCCCCACTCCCCCAGAAAATATACCCTCAGGATGGAGGTGAGCAGTAGTAGAGATGCATTGACACGCTCGGTATCACTTGTGCTTGAATAAAGGAAAAGTCTTGCTTCTGGACCCAGCAATTAATCCATATATTGATATTGTTCGAATTACGCCAAGCTATTCATACACACACACACACACACACACACACACACACTCATGTGTGTATATATATATATATATATATATATATATAATATGATGTATCCTTTTTTTTTAATAACTATTGTATACATGAAGCATATTTATATATCTATGCATTATTATCCATTGGTAAAACTAAAAATAATAATAATGACAGATTCGACGACCAATCTAAAGCGAAGGAAGCTGACCCTGAAGAGGGAGTCTTGCAAATTCTTTCGATAGAAAGTGCATCACCGTCGCGGGATGTGGAGCTGGTTCGGAGACAGAGGCAACAAGCTACATCCTCAAATAATGCTGACGACAAGTTATAATGCTGTATAGCGCTGCTATAAGAATGTTTAATTTAATCTGAAACCATATGAATGTTTAATCTAAAATTAGTAACCAGCAACTTGAAGTTGTCATTACGCGTCATCATCGTTGAGAGTGACATCTAACATTACTAATCTATCATAGCCCATTCTAGCATTGATATTGGGACATAATGTCGCCTTGTCTGCGCTTTATGTCACTAAATTTTCTATTCTTAGCATCATGTCGATTCAAACATTGTATGTGTGCGACAAAGCTGTCGAAGTTGTCTCAACGCGATCTATTGCATGCTTACTTATACTTATAGTCTAGACAGTACCGGTATATGCATATACGCTATCAGAAGAGGCGAGCGCACACAACGGCGCATTCGTTTGCTAAGCTGCACGTGTACATCTAGACATGTACACGAATCTCATGACATGCACCTTCATAGATTCATAGCATGCAATTGATGTGCTAGTGAGTGCCAATCAATCATAGCTTCAACAAATCGCAACAGCGCACTGACCAGCTTGAAAGTTCTGTGGTAACTCCTAGAGTCGCACAGAACTTGCACAAATATGTTAATGAACTCTAAAGTGCCTGTGGAAACGTAGGGCATTGCAGGTCGCTTGAAAATATGAAACTAAGCTTGCGACATGTGTGGATCACAGTGTCATGTACACATGTCTAGATGTGCCGATTGTATAAATTCTTCCGGCGACTGTGCATGATAATCTATTTTTGCCGATTATTTCTGGTCACGTCACCGCTCTCGTGGTCCTCGTATTCCCCGTCCATGCACTTTTCGGTACTTTCTGCTTTGGTTTTCCTCGTCGACAGCTTCGACCTTCTCTTCAAATTATCTCCCTTCGACGTTCTTGCTTTTCGACTTTTTGGTGAATTGGCTGATGCCGTTTCTCCAACCTTTTTTGCTCCAACTTTACTATTGTTTTGGTAACCTATCTTGGATTTCTCTAAATCTTTGGGGTTGCTGTAATAGCTCTTGTAGCGCTTGAAATATTTTAGAGATTGCTCCACATAAGATCCACTCAGTTTAGATACACTGGATCTATGTCCGATATTTCTCCAGGCCACGCTCTCAAGGGGTACTATATTCATTGTTGTCCACTCTTTCCCAGGAATTCCATCTTGTGCTCCATGACCCCCAGTGAAGCACCACTCGAAGAAACTGTTTATGGCTTCTTCGGTTGCAATTTTAAAGTAGTTCATTGTCTCCACCAGCATTCTCAAAAGACTGCCTCTGGTTGGACGTAGCGCCACATCTCAACCAACCATAAACATCCTCAGCTTCATATATTTTCAGGCTCCGAGTGAGATAATCAAACTGGGCATCTGCAAGTGTTGGAGCGAGGAGAAATTCGACTTTCTGTTCATCGCATGCGTTTCCGCCACTAAGGATAAACTGCTGCATCCCTTCGGTGCTTCTCTGCGCTGTTATTTTGGTGAGCTTCTTCGATTGCTTGCCGTCCTCTGCAACGTCCATTTCCTTTCTCGCAACAATGTGACGAGATAAGTAGCCTCCTTTCTTTTTCATTGTTCTTTTGATTTGTGGGTCTTGTTCTCGACGTGAGTTTTGCGACAACGAAGAAATCGCTATTTCCTACCTGCGACAGCTCTATTGGCCATGTCGTTTTCGCCCATTTCTTGGCGAATAATAGCCCGCTACCTGGGCTTCCATTACCATTAGATGTGTCTTCATCAGACATGTCGCAGGATAAAAAATCAGGGGTTTATTATTGCGTGGTAGTTTTCAGTGTTATTTCAGAGGATTTTGCCAAAAGAAAAGGAGTGAAACTGTGAGAAGCTCGTCGGTCGGACATACTCGTGCTTTCCGCTACCCGCACAGATCTAGATCCAATGCCGACGCAGGCGTTTGGATGGGTTGCAGTTGCCCTTAGCCTAACATACAAAGTGCGTGGGTGACAATGATCTTAACGCATGTTCTAACTCGTTGTTATTATTTTTTTGCGGAACGTTATGATGATGGTTAACTGCCGTCATCTTGATTACTCGAAGCCTGTACCCCACTCCATTTCATTGTTTTTGTTGTTGCAATTGTAGTTGTGGTGGGTGATGGTGGTGATGTTGACACACAAATTTACTTTGTTTTTTGCACAATTGGGAAAATAACTCACATTCATATGTATCCAAAAGTAGAAAAAAATCGAAGAGTATAAAATTAGCACCACGAAAAGCGCAGTAGCAAGCATATATATAGTTCTCGTTTATATATAGTAGGTAGTTTTACATTTATTAATGTGATTGTCGCACATACAGTGAAAGTCATAATAATCGTCATTATTACCATAATCATCATCTGTCGACATTATTATCACCACATTGTACACGAACTCTAATAAACCATTACTTAATAGTTTCCACAGATATGGAAACTCTACAAAACAAAAGACACAAGAGGGATCTCTGTCCTATCCCAGGCAAATAGATTCCTTAATTTTAATAGCCTGATTTTTATGTTTGGTATTCTCCGTGCAATGTAAAAAAATTAAGTTTCGTATTTATTATGATATTTTCTAATTTATCAGCTGGTACAAGCTTCTGCATATGGTTTCTACATAGTCCATGGCATTCTCATAGAGGATCATCCAATTGTATTTCTGGGTGTTACAAGTCTCTTGCAAAGTATAATACTCGTTGTCCAGTACTTTTGCTATAGAGGACATCATGAGAAGCAGTATCAAGCTGAAAATTCCGAGAATGATCTTGAATTTGATGATGTGAGCAATCGCGATCAAGAAACTATTTTATCCGTGGGGGAAGATAAGAAATTTGTAGCTGATACCGGTGTTGGTGAGGATAGTTAATGAATGAGACTCCCTCTATGCCAAATAAGATTGTTAGCATTCCACATTATCACCAAGTTATAAGAGCACGCTCATCATTTCGAATCAACCGCCCTTCCATTTCTCATCTAGCCCGGGCTGCAAATGATTGCTAGCAGTATAAGTCCAAGTGGCTTCATAAACAAACGCGCTGTGGAAAAATGAGCACACACACACACATCATGTGTGTGTGTGTGTGTGTGTGTGTGTGTGTGTGATGAGGGAACATGATGATGATGCACCTGCTTGTAACGGACATGGCATCGATCAGCAATATCATGACCATTGCATCTACAGTTTAGCACATGCGTGGGTCTTGCTCATAATGTGTGCACGCGCATGACAAAATCGGCGCTTGCGACTCGCGCGGCATCATCATGCTAAATCAAATGATCTGAAACATGTAATATTGTTAAAAATGTGGTGCTGTAGGCACATCGATTTCATTGTCGTAATCTAGTGATGTCTAGATGTGTTGGTATCCCGTGTCAGCATGCATGCCAACATGGCTGACTCTGGTGTGCACATGGCACACATGATCACGTTTGATGCAGGTATATGCAACACTTTTTTTCCTGCTTTCGATGTGCGCACGTCTCAAAGAATTTGATATATGATCACAAGAAGCGCGGCATCACGCGCACAAGTCTAGAAGTATACGTCAAGCAATACTAGAATAATGCAACGAACAACAGCCAGTTTAAAAGTTGGCGGACATTACATGATTTATTTCATTCTATGAATGCCATGTATCCTGAAAACGTAATTAATTCATCATCTTCCTTAGACCATATGATCTTAATAAATATTGCACTGTACAATGCCCAACAAGATTCTCGCCTTCTCACTTTGGCAAACTTTCTATGAGGATATCAGGTTCGATGTTCTGCTGCGGTTTTGTACACTCATCGTCGACATAATTAGGTATTTTAGTCGTCTGGGCTGCTACATTTTCCTTCCTATCATTTTCCTCCTCGTGGTCATCCCCCGTGGAAGCAAAGACGTCCTCGAGGCTGAACACCGAATTCGTCTTTGACGCAGTGGTGTTGTCGCTATTATTATTATTATTATTATTATTATTATTATTAATCTTCCCATCTCCAACAGCTACACGCTCTACTCGTGCCTCACTGCTGTTGTCGCTATTTCCTCCTCCTGATGCAGCTCCCGCCGTTCGGTAGTCGTACTGCACGTGGAACAGAGTTTGTGCTGCCCCCTTGCCATGGATCTTGACTCCCATTTCTTCATCTGGCTTCTCGGTAAGGGGAAACTCCATACCGAGCTTGCACTCACCACCGTTTCCAGGAACCGTGTACTTGCTTAAGTGCCCTTGAGAGCTTAGCACGAGTAACTGCAGCGTCTCCTCCTCCTCCTCCTCCTCCTCCTCCTCCTCCTCATGATCGTCCTTCTCTTCCCTGCTCTTGCGCCTACTCGTCTTCTTCTTCTTCTTCTTCTTCTTCTTCTTCTTATTGTTCTGGCCGAACCCAACCACAGTATGGTCCGAAGAGTCCTTGAGATTCACGAAGGCGAAATGGCGGCCAGGCTCCACGATGTCGCTGAGCAAGTTCGGTAGGTAGCTTGCAATAGCTGAAGATGCGGACGCTGCTGACGAGGATGCAGACGAGACGACGGCCGCCGCTGCAGACGACGACGATGATGACGAGGACGCCGAGGCCTTGCTCTTTAGCTTCGGTCTTTTCTTTGACTCGGAAGACAACCCGAAAATATGAATCGTGCGCGATGAGCTGAATACGTAGTTATTCGTGTTATTATGTCACTGTTTACTCTTGAAAAGCACGGGAGAGAGAAAGATCTCATTGGATCGTTATTGCAATTTACAGAACTACATAGCACACGTCATACTCACGGCATATATGCACAAACATAAAACAAAATGCGTACTATTTCAAAAAATACACACACCTCGACACGGCAATGTGAGTAGAGTTAAAGCTGAATGCGATGGAGTGTATGGTTACTGGATAGCTGTAAGACGGGGATTATGCAAAGAATATGACAAAAGCAAAGAACCAACCAGAAGACGATAAGACAAATCATGTAAGAAGCATTATCTATGATCGATCGATGCGATGGACGACCAAGAGTCTTCACGTGCAACCGTAACCCCCCCCCCCCCTCCACCCAGTACTATTCACAACACTGTTTTGTGTACAACAGCAGACTATTTTACCTGCCCCTTCTAAAGGTATAGAGCTTCGTTCCCCCAGGAATCGAGAAAACCCGTATTACAGTACCCTACGAGAAAAAGATAGATGAAAGTAATGGTGGTGAAACGCACTAAAACAATAGCAGCAGCGCAGGACTGTTCTGTCCTGCTTCATAGGTGTCCCTCCAGCTAAAGTGTAGTGGTTCGATGACAAGCATTATATGTTTCCCACCTGAGTCGAGGCTGCTGCTAAAAGGGTACCTTCATTATTCATGCTAAGCTTCTGGATCGGATTGTTACAGGCATTGATTGAGGATTGAACCTAGTTACAATAATAGGTGTGCGTGTTTCATTATGAGACGGCTGAATGATTATGCTTCCAAAGCTGATTTATTAATTGCTATGGCTTATAAGAATGGTGCTGAGATGTGGTGATCCCCCTACACCATTCCCTTCTCTTCCTCATTCCTCCTCACAGTTATTAACCTGCAGATTGATGACGTCGTAGACGAGTATCTCACCCTTGGACTCGTGACCTGGAAGCGCCATGAAACCGTTCTTCACATTGCTCGATAGCGCAATGACACCCTTGGGGTTGGACGGGGTCCGTAGGGTATGTAGGATGTGGAGAGACTTCTTCAAGTCAAATATGTGAATCTTGTTTTCAAGAACTGCCACTAGCCTGCACAAAAATAGAACAGAAGTATACGTCGAGGAATACTCTTTAGAAGGATGATGAAATATCCATCACGGAACATCGTCAGTGTTTAGTGCTGTCAAATGAGGTGATTGGGGAGAATGCGACGTATGCCTGCACACAAGAAGATCACCTCTTGCTATTCATCTTGACGTTCAGGACTGTTGTTGCGAAGTCCAGCTCGCAGAAAAACTTAGATAGTGTTATGGATGGAAAGAGTTAAAAGAAGGTTAGAACTCATGAGAAGACAACATAGAGGTAGCTTTCATAGTCACCTCGTTGGTTGTCGTATTGTATAGCCGTATACGCCGCGGAGAAAACGCAGGCTGCTTGCCCGCGCCAACCTGATTTGATAAGAATAAAGTTTTGATGATAACGATGATAAAGACGACGAAGAACATATTGGTGATTAAGGGGGAGAAACGACTTGCTACAGCATCTCACTGATGTGCAGGGTTTGAAAGAAGATCGAAAGATATTAAGAGGGAGCGGGTCAAATAGAATATGTCTGTATATCTTCTCTACTTGTGTATAAATCACTAACCAGTGCCACAAGGCTGGTGGAGAATAGCATTTCCACAATTTTTATGCTGCCGTGAGCTAGTAGTGAAATCAGAATTTTGCCAAAGATTAGGAGACTTTTCAATTAGGTATGCGAAGTTAATTATCTGCATAAGAGACTGCTCATTTGCCTCAAATATGAATGGAAACTGAGGCGAAGGATTGTGTGGTAAGTGAGGGAGAACGGGGATATATGCAGACCCACCTGCTTGGAAGCACTTCTTAAATGGGTTGCATCGATAAATCCGAAAGCCCCGTGAGCCTCCGACCGTGATGAGGCTGATATTGACGATTGTAATGATGATCGTGGTAGTAGGACAATAACGATGGTGATGATAGTGACATTATGCAGACAACAATATGAGAAAATGTAGCTGTTTGTAGCACAGGTACCTTTTATCCTGGTTGAATCCAACAGAAAGCGGCTGTTTGGAACCTGTAGAGCCACTACTGCCACTTGATTTCGCGAGCTTTGCTAAGCTCTCCATTGGTTTTCAATGTGGGGTAGCACTGGCTTGGAAGACAATCGACGTGACTATAAATATCGCCAAATAACCTAGTCCTCCGAAATTCCGTTATCTCCTGGATTACAATATTAGAAGACCAGTCCTCTCAAATGGCTGGTATCGTTATGATCGTATGAGCATGAAATTGTCCAAAAGGGACAGTGATTGCTTCACAAATATGTATGATCCGCTTCATCTGTCCCTTTCGGTCTGAAGACACTTCGGAAGAGTCCAATATTGAATCAGAGGGCTTTCTATTGCCTCGGAAAGGTACACGTGATCATTAAAACCAGCCTCTATGCAATGTTCTTTCCCTCTGAATTTAACTACTCTACCTATCTGAGAATATCGAAATCTTTCAAAAGGTGTTTGAGAAAATGCCAGAATGCTTCCTGAAAGGTTGCAAGTCAACCTTATTTTAGACCCTATTTCTACCTTTCTAAGAATTCTTTCTCCCTTTTGAAAGTATGTCGTTCCTATCTCGAGTACTCGGATCTAATAAACAGGTTGACCTTCTCCCTTTTGCCTGCCCAATGATGATGCACCCAAACCTTTCTTTCTTTCCGCTGAGGTGTGTTCTGGGAAGGATCCATCCATTTTGCAATTGCGACAACCTCCTATGTTTGTCGCAGGTAGACAATGACCACGTCCTTCTCAACGACTCACTTCGAGTCGAAGAAACAAATTTTCTTTGACATGTCCCTGCTTCTTACAAGTGCGACATTCTCGAAAGGTTGTCGTTACGCCTAGCTCCAAACTTTGATCCTCGAACTTTCTGGGAAACTCATACTCCATCCGAGGAGCGTCCGGACGAGGGGTGAGAGTGCGGAGAAAGCTCCACACTGTGCAAGAGAAGTGCAAGAGAAGCACGATTCAGTGCGATGTGGCACAATCGGAAGCGCGTCGGGCTCATATCCCGAAGGTTAATGGTTCGAATCCATTCATCGCAATGAGCTAAAAGCTCAAGCCTCCCTTGGCTCTATGGTCCAGTGGTATGGATACCCCGCTGTCTACGGGGAGACCTCGGTTCAAATCCGAGTAGAGTCGCAGCTAACACCATTCCGGTAGTGAACTGCATTTGGTATGCAGCCCGGCTTAGAACACCGGTGGGGGCTCAGCCCTAGCAGGTTCAAATCCTGTCACTATCTCATCAGAGAACGTAGCACGAGATTGTAAGTTCAAGTCCTGCCGTTCTCGCAAGATGGGGCACTAGTATAGTGGTAGTATCCTACCTTAGGATGGTAGAGACCGTGGTTCGATTCCACGGTGCCCCCTCTGTTCGGAAATGTGGCTCAATTGGTCAGAGCATCGGATTACAATCCCGAAGGTTATAGGTTCGAGTCCTATCGTTTCCTCATGCGCCATTGTAGCTTAATTGGCAAGAGCATGCCCCTCGTAAGGGCAAAGATTTCGGTTCAAATCCGAACGGTGGCTCTCAATAGGGGCACTAGTATAGTGGTAGTATCCTACCTTTGGACGGTAGAGACCGTGGTTCGATTCCACGGTGCCCCCTTTTTGTCACAATTTGGAACTATCTGCTCTAGATCTGATGTTTTGAATCTTTCCAATTTGAATTTTTCCAATTTTTACTAAGCGTTAATGTATTGAAACAGATCGCTGTTGATGCATCCAATTGTCAAAATGATTGTGTATCTCGTAGCATTTGCCACATGAGTTTGTAGGAATGTTCAATTCTCATGATGGTTTTCATCTGATTCGCCAGATCCTTGCCTCGTTTCCTGCTCAATTTGTTTCACTTTTCCCCAACACCTTGCAAACGCGTGTGTCATCGTCAACCCTCTTCTGCTCTTCATCAGGTCAATGACCGCAAACAATTTGTTCATGTTCATTGTTGAGCACTTCCCTTCTTCGAAACCCGAGTGGAGAGTGATGCTAGCAGCTGCTGGGGACTTGCTGGAAGCAGCTGCACAGATTTGCCACAAGCACACAAGCGGCGGACATTCTGTCTCATTTGTGTGATGGTGTGGACGCAAGCATGCACATGCAAAACAGTTGGCTAACACCTGCAACAGCGCGGGCGCAAATTGACAGCGACAACGGTGCACATGAAAGTTGCGATTGGGGTCATTCAAACATGATGTTCCCATTTGTCGGCGCAGTGCCATGCAGATGACAGAAAGCAGTGACATTTCATCTCCTTCACACTGCTCTTGAGCCTTGCGCAAACTCAATGTTTGTGTGGAAAACAAAACATTCTACATGTGCCTACATTCATCTACAGAGATGCATGCAGATGTGATTTTTGTGTAAAATGAATACATTTAGTCAAAATTAATACTCAATGTTCACTGTGTAATCCTACAGTGCATCAACTACTTTATCACAGTCTACTACCGTCTGAATTGCGAGACGATTCGCTCTCACGGCATCTTCCTCGCGAACATGGGGACGAAAACTAATCTTTCGGACTACCTACCTGTCGAATTTCTCCTACTTGCTAGTCCTCTTGTTTGAGAACCAGATGTTTGCATTGCCGGTCTTTACGAAGCGATAAGATATGTACCGTTACGATCAATGCTCCAAAAGAGACTAGTGCTTCATTTATTGGTGGTAAAATATCCTTCTGTCAACGGGACGTTGAACCTGGTTCGCTTCCGGAGGATAAGAGGACATCTTCGATGATTATCAGCCTATGGCGTAGATCATCTCCGAGGAGAGGAATTCGCTAAACTCGTTCGAATTCTTGTCCAAACCCGAACACTGTTCCGCTCCCTCCTGGCCTTATCAGATGCGACAGGGAAGAACTACTACTTCAGCAATGCGATAAAGAAAGCGTACGAGAAGATGCTTTGTGGAAAAGTCCTGCGGCCTTAATGCTTTCGGAGTTGGACGCTCCAGACTACAGCTCCGGACGCCTTCCGGAAAGAAGAAGGTGATTTGTCGCACATGTTAAATGAAATGCATGATGCAACAGCGACGTGAAGAATTGATTGTCGCAATAATAAATTGTAAGTTCGCAGCTCCCAGCTCCCAACCCTACGATCATGTCGTATTCTAAAAATGCAACAGATTTTCGTCGTTCGTATCGGTTTCAGTTGAGCGACAATAAATTGCATGCTAACTGAAGATGGAATGGCCTTGGTTTCCTGAGAATTTTGCTGATTTACATCAGAAAGCAGAGGACGCCCTGCCCTCTCCTCCGAGAGGAGGGTCTCTTTCTTCTTCGGCCAGGAACGAGGAGCACGGTTGCATCTTCTTCATTTTGTGGCTTGTGCGAATTTATGCCTTTAAGATGTGTACAAACTACACACTAAATGGTTTGGTCTTGTGGTAAGTAGGATGCAGGAGTGGTGAGGGGGGATGCGGCAGCAGAGACGCCGGTTAGAAGGAGGTGGTGGAGGAGGGACGGGGGTTGAAATTCCAAGCGGGTCGTTCTCCATGCTGTTCAAATGCGTAATCTGTGGACTTGCATTCCAATCGAAGCAAACTGTCAGGGTATTAACTCCATATTTCAATCGTAGAGCAGAGGCCGTCTTTATTTTCCCTCTTCCAACCCCATTGAATGAATCCATGACTCAGAATTCCACAATACTGTTGTTTCCCATATGCTCGTTGTCTTATTCAAACCGCATTTGACCATCTTATAATATCATTGTGCGTATACTTCCAGCAACACATCCTTCGATTGCACACCCTCGACAACTACGCTGCTGATTCAACGAACATAACTCACCATCCAAACTTAACAACTTATGGGAGTGATTATAAGCTCAAAGGCCGATCGCAAAGACACCCGTTGAAAAAATTTCGTTCCAGAGAGGAGGAAGGGTCACTTAAAGTTAGCAGCAGCAGCAGTAACAACAACAAAAACACTGTAAAGACGCTCGGTAACACCACACTTCAAGAAACGAGAGATAGCCATTTCTGTCCCGTTTGCAGCGCGAAGTGCAAATCTCTCAAACTTGCCAAGGTATGTTATTCACCATTTAATGAAAAATGATTTTGTGCAGCCTCCGACATATTATCTCTCTAGGTTCATTGTGACGGCAAGAATAAGTGTATGGAATGTGGTGCGACTCGCATAAATATGCGCGTTCATCTGCATCTCCACACCGGAAAGCGACCATTCTCGTGCCCGAAATGCGCGCAGAAGTTCTTGACAAGCTCGAACTTAAACGTGCGATGAGATTATGATTCTAGAGTGGCACCGATTTTCATCATATTTACTTTGTTTGCCGCTAGCAATACATGGAGGAAATGCCTCATGGGAAAAGTACTGAGGGCTTCTTCTCATTCATTCCTACTTGATCCCTTCTTCCTCTTTCTTCATTTATTTGTTCTTACCTTTAGGTGCACATGTACGTACACGCAAGCAAGGCTTCAGCTATATGTAAAGCGTGCAACAAGTCCTACAGGCATCTAAAAAACCTTAAGGCAAGTATCTCCTCTTCACATTCTCACCCACGTCTTTTTTTGCCTCCTTTGTGCTGTTACAAAGCTCATTCAGTGATTCATATGCTGCTGATGGCTACCATTGTTAGGAGCATATTGCTTTGATGCACTCGGATCTATATGGGAAAGATACGATGAATAGATCGTCACTTCAAGCAGAAGCTGAAGGTGCGCTACAGGCCTACTAAGGCTACTATTTCCTTACAAACTGGAATACTTTGATTGTTGGAGCACTCTCATTTATGTTATGTGTGTGTGTGTGTGTGTGTGTGTGTGTGTGTGTGTGACATCCAGACGAGAAAAAGGAGAAAAAGAGGGACAAGAAGGACGGACATTATCCATATGTATGCAAGCATCCGAATTGTACGAGGAAGTTCAAGTATCAGTCCGGCCTCGCGGTATTATCTTCAAATGTTACATATATATATATATATATATATATATATATATATATATATATATGCATTTATAAGTGTGTGCGTGTGTGTGTGCGCACACGGATGTTCTTCATTCAGTAGTTGTGTATATATGATGGGCTGTAACTTGATCCGGTTTAGATTCATTCACGAAGCCATAGTCGCTCGCCGTATCGATTTAATTGCTACGTCTGCAATCGGAGTTTCTCCCAAAAAATAGTGCTCAGGGTAAATATTCGTCGGAAAAGAGACTTAGGGGGGGAAGCGCAGCGGGAAGGGGGGGGTTGAATTGTAGTAGGGGGGATTTAGTAGAGGGGACTTCTGCCCGCACTCCAACACTAGAGCCGCACGTCAATGTTTCCATCGTTTCAGACGTAGGAGGTATATCGATGATGCTTTCAAATGCCGCGGTACACCCGAGAAAGAATATTCAGCCACACGCAGAGTAGAGGGGGTTCAGTGAGAAATCCTTCTAACCTTAGTTTTTTGTTTACGTCTCAGAGACATTTAGTTGGAAGGCATGGAACGGAGTTGAAAGGTGCATAACGAGTAGCATCGTGACCATTACTTCCTATCACATACACATCATCCTTTCCCTCGTCACATCGGGCTCTCTGTATCTTATTTTATTTATTTATGATCAAATCATCATCAGAATCCGTCGTCGCGCGCATGTAGCCTGGCAAGCAACGGTCGTATCCCGTGTTACCATGATCCACGTGTGGAACTGGAAGAGAACCGAAGTTAGGCAGGCCTATATTATGACCTGGGGCGGCCCTGCAGTAACTCTATCGAAGCCTGCCTGCCTTTTTGCGATGCGTGTAAAAGGGGATGATACTTTGACGTTGTTAGACTCGCAAGCTGGAGCAGCAGTCGGCACAACTATGAAAATGTGGCTGCTGCGGAGAAGCAAGATCTGCAGGCGCATGCACGCATGGAGAAAGAGTAGACTCAAAATTATCGATTTGAGGATAGATCGGGACAGATGAAAGGAAATGATTACATTGAGAGCAATATTGTCATCCTAATGTAGCTGTCCAAAGCCGGATATATATATATATATATATATATATATATATATATGTCTGTATACAGCATTTATGATGCACTAGCCCTACGCACACATTATGCAGTAGTGTCATATGTAGTAGCAGTAGTAGTAGTAGTAGTAGTAGTAGTAGTAGTGTAGTAGTAGTCACCTAGGATTAGGACACAGCTCAGCACTAGAGCACATGCCTGCTATGGATATCTACACTAGCTCGCAAAAAGCATGAGGTAGCGTATTTGCAAGGACGACATTAAATATCTCGATCTAGATCTATCATCGGTTGACTCTATATATATGACCGTGTGTCTATTAAGACTAAGGAATCAACAAATTATAAAATGGCCCTGTGGACAACTAGACAGAGATTACTACGAGACTAGCTAGACATCTAACGACAACTGAATTAAAAGTACTCAAAATTACGTGTTCTTAACGCGTTACGACACGCATGCGAGATGAATGCTTATGACATTTTATTGCACACAAAACACACATTAGTGGAAGTGGCAAACCGATGCAATGTCAGCGCTTTGGCTACGATATATACAGCATGCTAGCATGGTACGTACAGCGTACAGCAGCTACATTAGGATATTACAATGGAAAAGATTTAATCAACAACTCATTACATCCGTCTCACATGTAACAACATGTACGTGCATGCGCATGCACATAGAGAACAAAACACGCGCGCGCATACCTAGCTAGCAGATACATGCATATTCGCCACTCACATATGCACGCACGTACGAATATGCGTTCTTAATCTTAACACAATAGAAATAAAACATCGAAACTCATTGCACGGAAGCAGCAGCAGCAGTAGCAGCTCGCAGGACGACTGATTACCGTGCATGTTGCTAGCGGTTTACAAGATACAGGGCGGGAGGATGATGTGGGAGTTGTTACTACTCTCCACGAATCATCGGTGAATCCCCATGAACGAATACTAGCAATTCCAACGACGCTCATCGTGCACAGATGGTGACGTGATTGAAGTCCGTCTTCCCCATAATATTTTACGGCAAGTCGCAGCAGTGATTGCTCCTTATCGGGACATTATTCTCCTGCTTACTCTTCCCCCTCCTTCTTCTCCTTCTTCTTGCCGAAATCGTGATAAAGCTATAAATGATGGAGAGATTGTTGGTAAAATAAGTGTGTAACTACACGCGCAGAGAGAGAGAGAGAGAGAGAGAGAGAGAGAGAGAGAGAGGGAGAGAGAAATAAATGGGAGAGAAGCAAGTAGCAGGAAATAGACATATATCGTACTACGCAGCGATTACCTTTCGTGTAAGATGGTAAGTGCCAGTAACAGCCAAGCTGATGATGAAATAATACAGATCATCGTCACGCATGTACGTGTGTGGTATATGTTGTATATATCTCTCACACGTACAAACATACACAACTCTCACATTGAGAATATTAGAAAAGTAATGTATGAGAACACGCATTCAAAACAGAGTATAGAACATCACTCCTACGAAGGAGCTACTGGAGATAATAATCTCCAGAGCCCCGTCGCGCGACTAAAATCATCCGTATTTTCAAACCGTTGTCATATTATAGGAAAGGTGAAATTGTTGATTTATTCTACGATTGAGGAGCTATTCTCTCCTCCTCCTCCTCCTCCTCCTCCTCCTCCTCCCCTCTCGCTCTCTCTCAAACACGCATACACATCACTTTTCCTCCCCCTACCTGATATTCACAGCAAAGAGGTTGTAATTCACGGGAACAATCACCAGAGAGTACCTATGTAAAGGAGGGGGAGGAGGAGGAGGAGGAGGAGGAGGAGGAGGAAGATGATGATGATGATGGTGACGATTATGAGAATAGATCCCCGCACAGCTGATGGCATAAGTACAGTTTACGGTCTTTGCACGGGATCAAATACACCATACACACTTACACAAAGATACAGCAGACAGAGACAGAAGCGCTCTTGTTCAAACTGCTATGTACGTTTGATGTTGTATCAAGGAAGGACCTACTATCTTACTACTACTTCTACCATCTACTACCTTGACCAGATGAACCCTGTAGCGCAAAGAGCCGACTGCTGCATAGTACTCACCTGAAAGAGAATGAGAAAGAGGGGGGGGGGGCGGAGGAGATAAACGGAGGAGGCCGAAGAAGAAGACAGCAACAAGAAAGACTCGCACACACGCACATATGCGAATACATAAGGAAGGAAAAAGGGAGAGAGGGAGAGAGGGAGATAGGGAAAGAGCATATTCTGATACATATAAAGCAGTAGTATTGGTAAGAGGAGCATACACACCTTATCCACAGGCCTGTCATAGTCCATCAGGTTCGATATCGACAACATCCACTGTGTGTGTGTGTGTGTGTGTGTGTGTGTGTTTGTGAGCGCTCAAATTGGATCAGGGGGGATAAGCGACATTCGTTACAAGAATTTATTAATATATATATATATATATATATATATATATATATTATCGTTCTCCCCACAAAGATGCCAGATTCGGCTACTACCTCTACTACTACCACCACCACCACCGACTACTACTACTACTACTACTACTACTACTACTATATCAACGTTGGAATATGAAGCATTTAGACAATGGCGTTGTCCTATCTTCTCTGGGGTGGTGGCAGCAGCAGCAGCAGCAGCAGCAGCAGCAGCAGGTGGGTTGCAAGTACTACCTTCCATGTTGGGGCCCAGAAGTGAATTGTGAAGGGGCCTGCAGGATGTGCAAGGAATGCTTTGGCCTGAGGTGGTGTTTCGTGTAGGTGAGGACGATGACGATGATGAGGACGGATGGAAGTGGAGTATATTATACGTTCATAGCAGCAGCATCAAAAAGCAAGATAAGGTTTGCTGAAGTCATCGTCGATTTCCTTGACATCATTTGGTTATTCCTGCTCTCATCTTCAACATCTTCTTCTTCTATTGTCTTTACTACAAGCAAGTGCCAGACTAATTAGTAGTAGTGCAATATTTATCGACTGACCCCTTCTGGTAATGGCAATCTCATTGCAGCACTCTGGAGAAAGGGGGGAGGAGGAAACATGCCAAGTATATATATATATATATATATATATATATATATATATATATATATGTGTGTGTGTGTGTGTATACAAATATTAGCTGTATCCGTGTGTTGAACGTAGAAGAAACGCTGTGGTGATGACTGTGGCTGCTGCAAGTGAAAGAAAACAAACTCGAAAGGTGGATTCTCTCTCTCTCTCTCCTCTTTGATTCATCCATACCTGTAGGGATTGCCCAATGGGAGACAGAAAAGCCACCTGCTGTCCAATATCCTGCATATTGTGTTAGCGTTAGCTATATAAATGTTTTAAACGTTGTGTGTGTGTGTGTGTGTGTGTTTGTGAATGGACAGCATTTTTAACTTATCATCATTTTCATTTTGATCATCATTACTACGAGCAGCAGCAGTAGCAGCATTATTCTCAAACTCACAGATGCTGACGAAGAAGACGGTTTTGAAGACGGTTCATTAGCTTCACGTGCTTCTTGTAGAGCCTTAAAAATCAAAAAATGTGCACACTCCTCGTGATGTTTGAGCTTTTCGTGCATACAGGGAAGAATGATAGATTACTATTCCCTCACAATATAATGAACGAATACAAAAAAATAGATAGATACAACATCCCTCTGACGCCTCAACACACACATCGAAGTTGTGTATATACCTTTTGCTCCGCCTCGTACTTCATACCTCGGTACAGCTGCGTAAGCTACATCGATGGTAGTAGTAGTAGTAGTAGTAGTAGTAGTAGTAGTAATAATAATAATGCAGAAGCAGCAGCAGTAGAACACAGCAAGCAAGCACAAAAGAGGGAGGATCATATTTTAAACTAATCATCTTTTATGGATAGACTTGTTGGTGAATAAATAAATCCTACAAGGATGATGGGATGATGCTGCTGCTGCTGATGATGATGATGGAGACAATGAAAGTGAGAGAGAGAGAGAGAGGGGGGGGGGGGGGGGGGGGGGGCCACACAACAACAAAGGTGTCGTTTGGCCATTGGTAGGTAATACTGCAACAACACCAGTGTCTGACCTGGGCTCCTTCGTTGAAGAAATGGCAGGCGAAAAGTAGATAGTTTCTGGGCTGAACATCGTTTGACACATCACATGACATCGAGGGGAGGGTCAGATTCTTTCCGAACTCACATACTTTGATAAGAAGACGTTCACGACATCATCTGTGCTTTGATACGACAGGACGCATTTATTATGGCTATTGCTGTGTGCCATGTCCTCATCGCCTCTATTTCCCCTAATTCTTCGTGCACACGCACCTGCACCAGCCACGCAAATCTCATGAAGAGCGCCGAGTATATGCACAGGGAGGAGGTCATCGGCACCGAGATCACCTGTCAGCACACAACACACACATATAAACATACACATACACACACACATACACACGCGCGTATACGTAATAGAACCCCGAAATAGTATCCGATTTAATTAGCAAGGTGTACCTACGCATTGACATCATCATCATTATCATTATCATCATCATCATCATCATGATCGATCATCATCTTATGCTGTCAGCAGACCTCGGGTCCCTTGTTGAAGGCATCGGAAACAGCGGCTACAACTAGGCCCCAGTTTGCAACCTAACAATTGCCAATGGTACGTATATTTAGCCTCGCACATCTCTTTCCCATCCTCCCCCACCGCCTAATAAGTGATAGTGATCAATGCATACCGGCCCCCAGAAGTGCACAGTCCTAATCCCCGTCTTTGGGTTGTTGATGGAGCCTGCCAAACACCATGTAATAAGAATGCATTTGTCACTAACCTTAATAATGTGAGGCCACCAATCAAAGAAATGAACCCCCCCCCAGATTGGGGTAGGAGCAGTTGGAACGGACATAGAGGCGAAAAGCACTTCAACCCCCCCCCCCCCCCCATGCAGCATTTCTTCACCATTTCTACGTCAAAGGTAACGACCTCCACCCTCCCCGTACTAAAAGGAAATTTCGATGGATAGTGTTCATCAATATGAACAACACGAGGGAGGGGAAGAAGGGGGGGGGGGGGGGGGACGTTACTGATGAACTTCCTAGCAAGAGAAGCCATAGTGGAAAGCCTTTGGAAAGTGTGAAAATGCTCGGAATCTAGATCAAAATATGCACCGGAAACATCTGGGAATGACGCCTGAAACCCATGGCGCGAAAATGTTGGTGTGGAGCAAGCAGTTTTTGCTCACTACCAACTCAGACCCGCGGAAAGCCGAAGAAATAAGTTCAAGATGCTCTTTAGGTAATTCGTTTGTTGGGTGGACTACGGAGGCAAACCGCTACCTAATTCGTGACCCACTCGTAGTTGCCTAAAATCCCTCTTCTTTCACAAAAATATGAGCAAAGGAGATTGTCGCAGCATTGTAATTGATGTATCCAGGAGCACGCACAGCATGATCATGATTCCAGAGATTATTGGAGATCAGCTATTCGCTGGGAAAAACGGTAATCCAGCTAATCACTTCTGGAACCCTACTTTTGCCACCAGAAGGTGTGGGGGAAGCCGTTCATTTTACTATTAAAATCGCTTGAATTTTGATGTCGTAGTTGCCGATTTGCTGTTGGTATTTGTACAATAATTCGATTTTCTCACGCAAACGGTTCAACCCCCCCTCTGTGAAGCCATTTCGAACTAGTTACGCGAATGGAGATATTCAATACGAACTTGTACATTTAACGGAGATCCATTTTGGGCAAATAAATGAGAGACTTCCTTTCACATCACAGTAGATTGTCTTTGTCAAACAATTCTTTTCAACTCAGAGAGATGATCCGCTCCCGTAAAAGTTCCTGCAATGGAAGCGTCTTAGGCGCTTGTCTGGCCGCTGTGACGCTGTGCGTACTTTCGGCAGTAATGGTGAGATGATAGAAAGCATAAATTTAAGTATGATTCTATACGAGCTCCACTGAAACAAAAGATGTAGGCTGTCCCCGTTTTACTGCGACATGCCAGAAATGTCTGATACTGTATGCCTTCGTTTCGTACAAATGAACTATTTAATGGCCATAATACTGGTTGACGACTGATTCCTTTGCGATAAAACAACCATTTCTTGTGTAAAGACGCGCAACACGGCACAGCTATCGACAGGCGTCACCGCTTCAACTACTGCATCCACGTCGCGTTCCGTCTTCTCCACACCTCCTCGATCTGCATGTGGCTCACGCATCTCCTCTCTCATTTATCAATCCGCATCAAGGTTCGTGGTAAAAATAAATGGCAGGATGCTTTCCCATATATTCTGTACATTGGCATTGCTAGATTAGCTGACGACCAACGATCCGTCGTTTTTCCCTACGGATGGCACTTTGTTTGTCCCCCTTTGCTGCTAAAACCATAGCTCTCCCTCCTCCGCCGGATTTCGCGCAAACGCTGGGCGTTCTAGTCGTGGAGTTCATGCGAAAGCATCGATTTCTGGAGTGGTAGCGCGCCAAATCTTCGATTCGCGCGGCAATCCGACAGTTGAGGTTGTACCTAGCTTCTCGTGGTGATGTGGGTGTTGAAGAAAGCATAAGTTTTGTATTGCTACGTCTATAATAGATAAATACATATGGAAATATTTGCACGATACAAAGCATGCATATACTTCATTCTGATATAATTGTGTTATGACTTGTAGGTCGATGTGACGACAGAAGATGGTGTATTCACGGCCGCTGTGCCCTCTGGTGCTTCTACAGGGGTAAGAAGCGACGATAGTAGAGATATAATCCTGACTATTCACGTATTCTCACTCCATTTGCCCACAACGCGCAGGTTTACGAAGCACTCGAGCTGCGAGATGGTGGGAACGATTACATGGGCAAGGGTGTACTGACTGCTGTGAAAAACGTGAATGACATCATCGCTCCTGCACTCATGGGCAAGGTAGTAGTAGTAGTAGTGGTAGTAGTACTGAAACACTGCAGTAGGTTCCATGCTTTCGCACTTTTTGCAGAGCTATTCATTGTAAGAAGCTCGACAAGCGACCTATGCGAAGGAAGTCATTGCGTGTGTTGTTCTTCTTCGCCACCAACAGCAGCAGCAGCAGCAACATCGTGCGGTAATTTGTATGTTTATTCTACTGTGTGTTTCGCCTATATAGGACCCTACTCAGCAGCGTGAGCTTGATGACTTCATGGTCAATAGTGGTGGTGGTGGGGGGGGGGGGTGGTAGTGGTGGTGGGGGGGGTGGTGGTTCTTTTTGTTGTCGTTGTCACCATATACATAATGTAGAAGAGCGAGCTCAAACGCCATAGTCTTTGCCCTGACAAAGTTGATGATCATCTCTCTCTCTACAGGTGAGGGAGCTTGATGGCTCGAAGAACGAATGGGGATGGTCCAAAGCGAAATTGGGGGCTAACGCTATCTTGGGTGTTTCAATGGCTGTTGCACGTGCTGGAGCAGCTGCTAAGAAGGTACTAATAGGGAAAAGATTAAGTGTTAGCGTGTGTGTATTATCTCTACATATTCCAGCATATATGTTTGTGTATATGAATCAATAAACCCACAGTTTCATTGGTGGTTTATGTGTGTGTGTGTGTGTGTGTGTGTGTGTGTGTATTTAGTTTGTATGTTATATATATATATATATATATATATATATAAAAGGTCCCCCTCTATCGACACATCGCTGATCTAGCAGGCAACACCAAATTGGTGCTCCCTGTCCCCGCCTTCAACATCATCAATGGAGGCTCGCATGCTGGTTGTTTGCTGCTCTTTGCCACCACCACTCGCTAATAACGATAATAGCTGCTACCTGCTGCTGCTGCTGCTACTACTGCAAACTACTATAACTACTACTACCACTACCACTACCACTACTACTCACTGACAAGGAGGATTGCAAATTAAAAAAATCCTTCACCAACACACTTATGAGCAACGAAGAGTCATTAACACCTATATCTTGCCATCGTCCTTCTTCTCCGCTACCCCCCTCTCCTTGAATGCAGGAAACGCCCTGGCGATGCAAGAATTCATGGTCCTTCCTGTGGGAGCTGCATCGTTCTCCGATGCTATGAAGATGGGCTCAGAAGTCTATCATAACCTCAAGACTATCATCAAGAAAAAGTAGAAGCAGCACCCGACGACTATCTTCGATTTCTGCATAATAATATACGTTGCATGTTGCGTTTTCTCTACGATATGCTCTTCACATACAACAACAACAACAACAACAACAACAACAACAATAACAACAACAACAACAATAAAAAAAGGTACGGACAAGATGCAGTTAACGTTGGAGACGAGGGCGGTTTTGCTCCTGCAATCCAGAGCAATGCTGAAGCACTTAACCTTATCAACCAAGCTATCGAGGCTGCGGGGTACTAATGACTGAAGATGACGACGACGACAAGGGGGAGAAAGGGGGGGGGACAAGGGCAAAGAGCGCACAGAAGAGAAACATATATGATGACGATGATGATGATGACGATGATGATGATGATGATGATGATAATGATGATGCTGGAGATTTTTGCGATTTGTTGCTTATGCCAAAGTAGGCGTGATGTTAATTATGAATCAATGATTATATATATGTATGTGTGTGTGTGTGTGTGTGTGTCGTCAATGTGTATTTTCCAGATACACTGGAAAGATTAAGATCGGTATGGATATTGCTGCATCGGAATTCTACACTAAGGACGGACAATACGACCTCAACTTCAAGGTGGCCTCGTTTAGTGGTCAAAGTAGAGCACTGCACGTGCGCGCGTAATATTCTAAGGAATACCTTCTCTTCTTCTTCTTCTTCTTCCTGATGAGCAGGTTGAACCAAATGATGGCAGCGGAAAGATGCCAGCCAAGGAGCTTGAGGATCTCTATACTTCATGGAAGGTGATGATGGTCGTGACAATTACGATGATGATGCTTGCTGATGATTGCCAATCCGCGGCTGTAATGACGATGATGATTCATACACAGCAACGTCTATAAAAAGTTACCAAAAAAACAATTGAATCCACTACCTGTTGACCCTTTAATTTTAGCCTTTCCTCTGCTTCGTCTCCTTCTTTATCATCATCATCATCTTCTTTCCTTCCTTCCTTCCTTCCTTCCGTCTACATGTTATCAGGAGGAGAACCCAATCGTGTCCATTGAAGATCCGTTCGACCAAGACGACTGGGATGCTTGGTCCTCCATGGTCACCCGCGTAGGTAATCAAATCAATGGATGATCAATCGATGATCTGCCTGTGATGGAGTATGAGTCTGCAGTGGCAACTGGGCAATGGTGCTTCTTGTTTGAGGAAGGACGACACGATAATATGACGCATAGCCTTTGGCTTTTGATGAGTTTCTGATTTCGATTCGGTCCGCACAGGAGAACGAAGTTGCTTTTTGTGTTCCCGGCTATGACCACCAACTCTATTTCCTAGTATTGTAATACGATTGCTATCGTCGTCGTCATCATCATCATCATCACTAAGCAATGTTCCCATGATTTCTTTGTGGAATTTTCCTTTCTTGTATGTATGCCCCCCCCCCCTCAGGAAAAGACGTTCAAATCGTTGGGGATGACTTGCTAGTGACGAATCCCAACCGCATAAAGCAGGCCATCGAGAAAGGCTCGGCCAACGCACTGCTCTGAAGGTTTGTATCCCTCCTGAAGACACGCAGGGCCCAAAACAGAGAAAAGGGGAGGGGGGGGGGGGGGATGGAAGAGAATTTGTTCTTCGACGAAGACTCATGCCTACTGTCGTTAATTTGTCATCATCATTGTCATCATCATTATCATCATCATCATCCTCATCATCATCGATATTGTCTTCGTTTCTTGGTCAAAGGTGAACCAAATCGGTAGCATTACGGAGTCTATTGATGCCGTGAAGATGGCGAAGGAAGCTGGATGGGCTGTCATGACCTCCCACAGGTAGTACTTGCTGCTACTGCTGCTGCTGTTGAATTGTGGTGATGCTGTTGGTGACCTTGCACGATAACACCTACCAATGAGGAAATCCCCAGGAAATAGAAGGGAAAGGACAAAAAGAGTAGTAGTAGTAGTAGTAGTAGTAGTGATAGGAGGAAGAGTCAAAGAAGATATTCTCTATTCTTGAGTTGAGCGGAGTCGTACGCTTTATATTATTCTGTGTGGTGAATGGCCTCGGAACAACAGATCTGGAGAGACTGAAGACACCTTCATTGCTGACATCGCTGTGGGTCTTGCTACCGGCCAGATCAAGAGTGGAGCTCCGTGCCGTTCTGAGCGCCTTTGCAAGTATGATAACGGGGCGGAAGGGGAGGAAGGGGGGTGGGGAGAGGAAGATTAGAGAGGAGAGGAAGAGAACATGAAAGGGTGACAGACCAGGGGAAGAATCAAGTTTGGCATGGAAACAACCCAACTCATCTATGTATCAAACAACCGTGGCTGCTCATCTTTTAAGCTTCCACTGAATACCTCGAAATAAATGTCCATTTCAGGTACAACCAGCTGCTTCGCATTGAATCCGAGTTGGAGAACCCAGAGTATGCAGGAGATAGTTACAGGCACATAGCACTAGAAGCATGACCTCATAGTCGCAGCATCGATTAAAGGCCCGCCGAGCGCAGACTGTGGGGATATTATGACGATGCCGAATCGCTCATCCACATACAGCATGGTGAAATAAAAAGTGATGATGATGACGACTTGCTATTGTTATACATTATTATCTCATACAATGCTATAGGCTAATAATGTGGGATGCTGTTCCATCGACTTTGTATTCGGCTACGACGTACATCTAGATATCATAGGAGCACAGCAAGCAATCGTATGTTTCATCGGTTTGATGAGCTAGTGAGCACGTGCATGTGTGACCGGCGCGCGATGACATACCACGTGCGACTAATGATGATAATATACTTAATTGCATGAAAGTCGAACACTTCTGCATGTATATGAGATGTAATGGACATGCTATTTATGTATAAAAATTTTCAATTGTCGTCATCCTATTAAGGTAGCTTTTGCAATGCTGCAGCTACAGCACATATGCTATAGAATGTACGTAATATGTCTATTATATATAATAACTGCATGTGCGTATGACCATGCGTGCACGCGTATATACGTAGCGCGTACGTACGTAGCCAATCTAGCAATTCATTTACTATTGATCTAGACATGCATTGTTGTGCTGAAATTCCTACCATCCACGTACGCTAGTACGACAAGAGCTCCAGAGCTAGTGTTGTGCACGGTAGCACGTGTTAAATTAAGTTGTTGAATGTTGTCTTCAGCTCTAGGGCTCTAGCTAGCTAGGCAAGTAGGCCTACTTGGGAGAGATAACCATTTTGATGCGCATCGCAATGATACCAGACTACATCTACATCCATGCATGTCGCCTAGCTGATATATATATATATATATATATATATATATATGGCCTCTTGCAATATCAGTTGTTCTTGTCACTTTAGGATTGCATACCCGAAACGCCTTCAGAACTAAATGGGTCAATGCTCTGCGACTGCCACTTAACTTGTAAGTCAGTACTACCTAGTTCTCCATCATAGTATACCCAAGAAGATGCGGAGGAGGATGAATTCCTATGTGAATCCGATATGTATTGTCCTCGCCGCGCGTAGCAGCAGCAGCAAAGCGGAGTTGAAGTTGATAGTTGGATGGGTATGTACGAGTAGTAAACGAAGAATGCGTACGTAAAGATTAAACTCCAGAACCTATTTGATAACGGATAACATTGAAGATGAAAAAGTGCTGCAAGGTGATGCAGTCATGATGTAACATTTTCCGACGTGCTCTCATAATATATACATATATATATATATATATATATATATATATACATATAATATTTAATATCCTTTTTTGTATCTCCAACATCTCACCCTACGAAGTCGTAGAGAGGGGAATATTGGGCGTTTGCACTAACAATGACGCTGCTGTATCTTTCATCCTCAGCAACCTATTATACATCATCAAGGGCAGCAATGGTGTGAAGGCATCCTCTCTGGGATTGAAAGTTTTCCAACAAGCTGCAAGGATGATGGAAAGAGTCCTAAAAGGCTTCAACTAATTTCGATAATGAAGGTCATCGGTGCTTTGATTTACCGCATCGTAGAGCAGAATGACACCAGACATGGTGCCGAGGAGGGAAATCTGTGGGGATGACAACGTAACTTATATGTTTGCGTGCAGCACAAATCAGTTCCGTGTTTCGTAGATGTAAGAAACAAAGAGAAACTCTATATACTCTGTATACAGATTTCTGTTTGTGTGTGTCCAACAGATATTTCCATGCTTATGAACCTCGCCAACACCATCATTTCGCATCACTTGCGTTTTTTGTGCTCGAGCCTTACAGGAATATAGATGCAGAGCAGAATGTTAAGACGTTTCTGAATGGCCTTCTCGGTGTCAACCACCATTGTGTCTTCACTCTCATCGTCCGAGTCTGATGCCTTTCCTGATAGCAGCAGCACAGATAGGAGGGAGGTGTGCTCATACTTCTAGAACAGAATGTAAAGGATGGTATATGAGAAACATTCCGGCATAAAACACTCTCTTCCCTTTCATCTTCAAAACATCTCAATTTATAACTACACAGCAGGAGCAGCAGCAGCAGCAACATTTGTATGAGGTGCCTGATAATATATACTTTCTCGTCATTCTACAACCCCCTCCTTGCTGACCTTCCATCGCCACACTTCTCCCTGAGAGTATTTTCTTGATTTGGAGCACGAGAAGTGAATTCGTCATTGCTGTGAAGATGAGCAGCACGACTGTTGCAATATGACGAATCGAAGACCAACGATAGTCGTCCTTGACGAGGGTCATAGTGACGCTGAGAACATGGCAGACTAAGAAGATGGCTGTAGCGGATATGTACCTGGTTAGAATAATAAGTTCATGAATCATTCGTTCCTTTCTCCACTCCTATACTACTTATGAGAGGTTCTTTTGACAAGGGAAATAGCATAATAACGTCCTACATTATATTAATAGATTTCTCATTTGGGAGTATATCCCTGCTTCCGCGTAGTCGAAGAAGAACGCTAGATACGAGTAGCGTTGTCAGGATGAGATATCTGTAGGTAAGCGAAGAGGGGGGGGGAACAACGAAAGAAAGATTACACATCCGGGAAGGGTACACGCACACTATTAACCACATACACAAAAACAATTATCGACACATATACACCACAAATTTTTTTAATGGTTTTTATGAGCAGATGTCTATGTCTTTAACATAGCTTGTTTTCTGTCCGTGTGTGTGTGTGTGTGTGGTATCTCTACGTGATATAGAGCCCTTCAAGCGACAACAAAATGACTGCGAGATCTGAAAATACGAGAAACGATTGCCAGCCCATACCCAGTAGTCTGAATTAATTCAAAACGTATGTTTTCTGCAATGATATCGGTATGAAAAGCACTGCAACTGCTACATCCTAGTTACAGCTACATCCTAGTTACAGTTGTGTTAGCCTTCTATCACAACCCGTGGATATTTATGAGCATCGCAATTAGTGTGCATCCGCAGAAGAAATTGAGCCAATGAAGAGTGCGCTTTCCTTTCTATATACAAAGCGATATAGCATCACTCACGTTGAACGACAATTCCGAAGACCATAGAAGTGGGTGAGGAGAAAGCGAAGAGGAGAGCAGAGGCAGTACAGCATAATAGACTCTTGGAACTCAAATGAAAATCAAAATTCATCATCTAAGTTTCGACCATATACAAAGGATATTGGTGTAATTCCAGAAAGCATATTCCGCTGATCACGCCTACGACGAACAGCTTCACACTACATTAACATCAACACACACACGAGCGGAGCAATCAGAGTGGGTAGCAAGCTGGATTTTTGTTTGACTTCACAGAAGGCAATATCACTTTGCCATTGTCATTACCTGTCGGAAATGATCCAACCCTCTGCAGTGTACATAATAAACAGGAGGGTTCCCCAACCCCCCCTGTGCCCCAGATGAAACTTCCAGGAAGCGTTTGGTGTGCTCTTAAATCTCCTGCTTTTTTCTTACTCTAATTTTGCTCTGCGACAACATCATTCCGTCATTTCACCCTGTGAATGGCCTACGTTCGATCCATTGCAATCGTGAATATTACTCGTAGATCTATCGGAATGCATCACAGGCCTTAAATTCATTGCGACATGGATAAAGGTTGTCGCAACTCAGTCCATTCTAAGTTTGATCCTTGAACTTTCTGGGAAACTCATACTCCATGCGTGAGGAAGCTTTCACGCTTCCAGAGTGAGGGATGGGAGTGCGGAGAAAGCTCCACACTTTGCAAGAGAAACACGATTCAGTGCGATGTGGCGCAATTGGAAGCGCGTCGGGCTCATATCCCGAAGGTTAATGGTTCGAATCCATTCATCGCAAGATGGGGCACTAGTATAGTGGTAGTATCCTACCTTAGGATGGTAGAGACCGTGGTTCGATTCCACGGTGCCCCCTCTGTTCGGAAATGTAGCTCAATTGGTCAGAGCATCGGATTACAATCCCGAAGGTTATAGGTTCGAGTCCTATCGTTTCTTCATACGCCATTGTAGCTTAATTGGCAAGAGCATGCCCCTTGTAAGGGCAAAGATTTCGGTTCAAATCCGAACGGTGGCGCTCGATAGCTCGATAGGGGCACTAGTATAGTGGTAGTATCCTACCTTTGGACGGTAGAGACCGTGGTTCGATTCCACGGTGCCCCCTTTTTTGTCATCGTCGCTACACATGTAATGTGTATCACAACTAATGCGTTGTGCTCATCATGTGCAGCTTATTGTTATCTGCTCTAGTGGGTTTCAGGGTGTTTTTGGATCTTTTCATGGGATTGAACCCCTTCGACTTTCATGGGATCTAATGTCTTCTCTATGCTAGCTCTCGGCATTGTTCACCTGTTCCTGTTGAATCCCCAATGAGGCAATCTTCTACTGGGCACATCTCTGATCTTGAACAGATCCTCACTAGCGTCGATGTGGACATGCGTCTGTGTGCGTGGGCGTGTCGATCGCATCGCATCTCGCACGGACATCGACAATCGCATTGGCGCACACGCAGGCACTA
The DNA here is from genome assembly GCA_000320545.1 of Bigelowiella natans CCMP2755. Taxonomy (NCBI): domain Eukaryota; phylum Cercozoa; class Chlorarachniophyceae; genus Bigelowiella; species Bigelowiella natans. Next base: position 83,854 of record ADNK01000255.1, on the reverse strand, counting down.
GGCACACAAGTCTGTAGGCATGCACATCATGTGTGTCCACCGTGATGACGCAAGAATGCAGCGCAAAGTTGACGATCAAATGAACCCTGTTTAGTGCATTGCATTTTGGTTCATGTTCTCGCCCACATGCAGTGGTCAATTCCAGAATGCACCACCTGAACCAAAAAAAATTGGCAAATGACATTTTGCTGCTTGTGCATGTATCCTGATGCACATGGACACAGTCCATCAGTGCACACAATCTCATGCGGACGACATTGTTGCGGACAGATCTACACAGCGATGCCCTGCTAGCCCGCACTGTACACAGCGGTCCTGTCGCAATGCAACTTGGCGCACTAACTATAACTAGCTAAGCACAGTAGCTGTGTCACTGTGTCACACACGTTGGCTCTGCAGTGCACGTTGCACTCTGTGCTAGCGTAGTCAATACATCAGAGCCATTTCTGCTTGCACATGGATTGTGTACTTTCATCGCATTGCATTGCCTTCATGCACGCAAACAAATATACAAATGCACGGACTCAACACACTCGATCTAGCTATCTAGCTAGTATGCTAGCTAGCTACACTAGTAGAACGCCAAATGCACAAATTTGGTCATTAGATGATGCACAACAGTACGTGTGCACGCTATACGCCGAATGCAATGTAGATGCATGCATTGATCCATGATCAATATTCGCACAAAAATGTCTACACGTGCAAGCCTAGCAACACCTGTGAACTGCTAGCACAAGTACAAGCGACAGCATTGCAGATAGCGTGCACACGCTGTAGCCGCTGCATTGCACAGCTAGCTAGCTAGCTACATGAGGATGACTACCACATTGAACAAATTTAATTGATTCTATAATTCATTATTACATCCGTCTTACACTGTACATGGCCCAGATGCGCATCGTAGCTAGAACAACTGCGCATGTGATGTTGACAATTTTACCACACGTACGTGTCCGCGCAATATTCTACAGTTCATCGCACATGCATAGCCATTAGGATCATGTTTTAATCCGCGTAGCTGCATGCATCACATGTACACACATGTGAGTATGATGTTTAACATTGACATATGAGGAATCAGAGCATATATGTTTCAGCTGTACGAATTACATAATCTTTGATTTAAATTAAATGCTTCAAAACTTACATTCTAAGAAGACAGCTCCTTACTGGGTTCTTCATCGATGTAGTAACAATGTAGTTTAGTGTAGACGTATGCACAACTATCAAGCTGTCCATGATTTATGTTATTTCCTGCTCATATTTGCTTTTATAATTGAATAAAATGATTCATTTTTACAGAAGACTGGATTGTACCACTATGTACTACTTTTAATGTGGAAAAATATATATTGCCGACGGTCGAGATCTAAGTAACAGTAGCCGCCGAAGACTTGATATGACTGGATGTTGTTTTTTTAAGTTCGCATATGTATGGCAGTCTAGCCACCGCTCTCTAAATCCTCAAAAAGGCATTCCAATCGGTCTATTGGAATTCTTCAACTTCTCCTGCCTTCCAGAATTAATTCCGTATCGCCGACCTACCGCTGCAAGACGGGGAGAGAGGGAGAGAGAGGGAGAGAGAGAGGGGGGGGGGGGGGGGGGGATGAGACACATATTTTACGTTCTGGTCATTTCAGAGCCACAGCTCCTTCGTTCCGTAATAGCGCTGTGTATGCTATTATTACCTGGATATGTTGGTGTGGGCGGGACACGGTCTCGAATGCCAAGAGCCTCACATAATTGCTTGTACGACTCCAAGTTGGTTGTACGGAGATACTTGAGCATCCTTCTCCTGTCCTGGACAATCATCTCTAACCCTCGTCTGTTAAAATTAAATGTGTGATGGAGTGGCAGAAAAGAAAGAGGGGGTGTGACTCTTAATTACTGTTTACTGCGAACATCCCTACTCATCACCATCCATATTCTAACCTGGAATGCAAATCTTTCCGGTTTCTCTCCATGTGCCCCACAAGCTGCCGTATACGCTGCGTCATGCGGGCGATCTGGAATTCAGGGCTTCCCGTGTCGGTTGCATGACGCATATATTCTTTCAGTTTTACCCCGTAATCATGTCTCTGGTGTAATAAATTGATTGTTAATATTCGGAAGGAACCCCGGCATTGCATTACGAAGGCGTTATCAACCAACATAATCATAGTTTAAATTTTCATTATTTTCAAGTAATGCCAAATACCGATTATTTTTTGAAATCTTACTCGCATATTATTTATATTCGCACATCATCTATATGTCAGCATCATCCTCTCTTTCTCAATACCCTTAAGTCCTTGACGTTCTGTCTCAGCTCCTGCTCAAGCTGCTTCACTTGCTGCCGTCGCTCCAGGAGCTCTTGGACTTCCGATTGACTCTGTGTGAGGTGTATGTTCAAACACATATATAAGGATCTGTATCGAGTATAAACAACAAAATCAACACCTCAAACAGAAGATCCATATCCTTTCTAGGAGCTGTTCTCTCCTACAGACACACAGACAGATGGTTAGGAATAATTTCACTTCTTAAAAAAGCGAGTGGTGCACCCAACCGGATGATTTCGTAGAGGATCTCTTGATGCTTGCATTTGCGGTTGCATTTCTCGTTCCACCTCCACGTTCGAGTGAATCTTCAGTTGTTCCTGGCTGGCTGTCATAGCCTCATTATTTCCACTCGACATCTTTTCCTAAACACAAGCAGGGGCACACACACCCACACACACACACACACACACACACACACACACACAACCAAAACCAAAACCAAATATTGTCATAATCGAAAATTTTCACCATCAAACCCTACGTCTCTGGTTAATATTCCCTTAGTGATGCCCCCATGCATTCCTTCATTCATCTCATCATGGTAGAAACTATTTCAGACAATTCACATGTGCCGAATTCGTGAAGGTTTGTTGACTAACTGGATGATTGGCAAGCGGAGTCCGTGGAATATCTTGTGCTCTTTGTGTGAGCCTATTTCGTGAAAGTCTAATCTGCCCAGCACATGCCAACCGGTGCCTTGGAACCGCATTTCGGAGCGTACCTACAGTGTTTATTTTTCATCGAATTTAGAATTAAATTCCCATTTACTGGGCTGCATTTTCCGTCTAATTAGAATAAATCCTAATGACCCGAAGATGATGTGTGCGATCTGGTTCCTGGGGCGACCATTACAAGGATCAGGATGAGCGGAAGGAAGGGGGGTGTCCGAAGGCGACTCGGAGCCATTGTTTCGTTTCTAAGATCTACCACACATATTTAGAACATAAAGGAAATATAATTACAGGACAAATATCACAGACGACACTACTAAAAAAATTATTTTGAATACTTTCGTGAGAATCCCGAAAGTCTCCGATCTTTTTCACAACTGTGTGCACTCTAATTCTTCGGGAAAGGGGCTTTTGAGTCTGAGTCAGACTAATTGGGAAGTCGCCTATATTTTTCGCATGAGAGCCGGGACTGTGCAGGCGGCGATTACTTCATCGCCATGATAAATGAATATGCGACAAATGATATATCATGTCGTAAATGATGAAAGGAGGAGGAATTGCGCAACTTTCTCCGGCTTTAGCTGGATATGTTTCTTTCCGAAGAGAATCGAACAATCCCGCTGCACAGAAGAGACCGACATGCAGGATCCACGAGCGCGTCGTGGCGTCGCTCTTCTTGCTACTCTGGCCCTAGTGGTGCCGGCTACCAAATCAGCCAGTTTTCACAGCCGTTACCTATCGAAAGAGCCTGCCTACTACGCTGAGAGAGGTGAAGAGATGGCTGTACGCACCCGTGCTGTGCTAACGGCAATTCTTCCTGCAACATTTTCAGGACCCCGATGCCGACGGCACGGTCTGGAACGAACCCCCGGCGCAAGTCAATATCGCTTTCTTGCAAGGTTCTGACAGCAAGCGAAATGGAAGGGAAGGGGATAAGATAGGGGAAGAACAACGCTACATATGTTTCTCATTGGATGCGCGTAACCCCGACCTTTCCTATGTGACAAAAATTAGGCTGCGAGGTGGTAATGGAGGTCAACCGAACGGTAATGAAGTACCAGGCAAAGAGAGCGCAGATATAAAGAAGCAGAGCAAGTAAGTACGGCCATAGTTGAGATACTGCTTCACTTCACCATCATATTTTCTCGTACCCACAAAATTGCGAATCGTTGGGAAATCAGGGAAAGAGAAAAGCTTCTCAAGGCTGTCCGAAAAGAAGGGGGCAAGAAGGGTCAAGACCTCATCGGAATGGCGGAGATGGGCGGTCAAAATTCTTGATACATATTTCGATTTTGCTCATCGGATCGTCGCTTTCACGGAAATTAACATGTTATTTATAGGTATGGAATTTTTCTGTACTTCACTCGACCAGTGCAACGTAAGATCTGAATAAACGTTTCCTCGATTTTGTTTCCATAATCCGACATATCCTTGTTTAGAGACATTGTTAGGGACACAGCGTCATTTCTAGGGGCAATTGGTCTCTCTGGACTTATTCTTCTGATTAGTTTTTTTTTTATCGGTGTTAACAATTCCTACAGGGAGAGTTCGACTTGATGCTCGAGTCTTTGAAGTCCATGAACAAAGGCAATAGCAATATCGAAGTCACCACACGGCGCGCATCAATTGATATAATATAAATTATATACATATGCATATGATTTGTTCTCTTATTTTGCCGAATATTGGTAACCTCTTCCCTCTAATTTTCGGGTTTAAATCAGATGTAAATCCTGCCATGCTCGAGAGCGTCGGTGGGGCAGGAAGTGTTGGTAAAATGCTCTTCTCAGCAGGTACTCCTTACTTGTTTTTCACATATGAACCTCAACTGGCTATCTATCTATTTCCTTCATGCACACATCCATTAGCACCTCCGAGCTGCTGTTTCTTCTCCTCTAAGGTCCTCTCAAATCCTCTGCATCATAGGTCTCGAGAGGCTCGCCATATTGGCGCACGTGCCTGCGGAAAAGACGGACAAGGTCTCCGCGGAAAAGTGGATGCAATACGTCTGCGACCAGGTAGGTAGCTGGAGAAAGTGTTGAAGTATATTGTAGTCGTGGGTAGTTGTAAGCGGACTGCAACGTAAAGTCTTGAATATCTCCCTCTGAGTCGGTGTGTTGGTGATTTTCTGAACTTTAAGACGGGACTAGACTCTATAGTCGTGAAGGGTTCGAACGAGACAGTGGCGATGGGAGAGGTTGTTGTTGTTGTAGGGATGAATACTGACTGCTCTTGCTATCTATTAAAGCTGCTAGTCGTATCAACTTAGATTATCATACACATGCACACGCACGCACGCACACACACACACACACACACACATTCTTAATAACATGTTCGTAAATTGTGTTACATCCGTGGGTGGATAAATGAGTAGCTGAAAAATTGCTCTTAATCTTCTGACATATATTATCGACAGGTTCCGCTCAATGCGTCCATTAACGCGTACCCACTCAAGGTTAGCGGTTCTTTCTTCTTCCCCGCACCCTTTTCTCTCTATCTGTGTATGTGCATGTGCATGTGCATGTGTACTAAGTCCCTCGTTCCTACCGTTGCTTTCATTATCGATCGCTCTTCTGATGTTGGCTTACCCTCCGTCAGGTGAAGGACAATGCAATTCCTCACGCTATAGCGTATCTGAAGGTATTTATATGTGCGTGTCGTCAATTGTAACTTGCGGAAATAGATTGCAGGCCAGAATGCAAATAAACATGAATTATTGTATGGAAGCTAAGGCCTTGGTTTCGCTAATTTGTTTTGTTGCTTAGTCGCAAGGAGTTTTCCCAGAACGAGATGACGAATCTAGTGACATCGTAATTCAGATAAAGTTGCTGAAAATGATTCTAAAGTGTTTTGATGAGACTTTGTTTTTGCCTTGCACGTCTACTTCGTATGCTCGTATCAAAAGGTGTATGGGGACGATGATTTTCCGGACGAAGACGATGATGCGGATGATGCCATCGATCGCACAGTCAAAGACTTAGAAAAACTCCAAGCGATTGGTAGCTAAGAGATATGATGTCCCCTTATACAGTGCGTTTGCATTCAATGTACATGAGGTAGCAAATAAATTCTCTATTTTCCTTGGGAATAGAGACGTTGCCAGTTTGGACACATAGCGATTGTGACAGCCATGCGACAGGGTGACCTAGCTAGCTGTTTGTAAGACAGGATAGCCTAGGTAGCTGCTTTGCGAAATGTCGCTTGAGTGAGGTTACATGATGTGTGTCATGCACCTACTCATCGTACCGCGCCCTGTGATTGATGTGCAGTAGCATGCATGTCATGCAAGGGTCCAACAGCAATGAGAAGCTTCCATCATCTAGTCATGCATGCACGCACGCACACAGCGCATGCCGGCATGCACGATGATCACAGCGGTCGACGATCAGTCATGCGTGACTGCAAATTTGAACACGCATCGGTCATCATTTGCCTTGAACGAATGAAGTATTTTCTATTGATAGCGGTCAAACAAACAAACAAACGTGATGAAGAACTGCATTAGCAATTGTAGCGGCAAATTGAACGCCAGCAAAAACTAGCGACTTCCAGGTACGGCATTGTTGAGTTTGGAGGAAACAGGGTCTCCACCATGCGACATGACTTGGATGCTGTCGCAGGTCGGTAAAACCAGCACAAAACATCTCTCCAAATAAGCGTCTTCATCATGCGACATGACATGGATGTTGTCGCAGGTAGGTAAAACCCATGCAAAACGTATCTCCAAAAAAGTGTGCTCCCCAGCTGCACAGTCAATCGAGGAAGACGACGACGACTCCTCCTTATGGGCTCTATACGGCCTCGCCAGGTACTTTTCCTGCCTTCGGTGCTATGAGCCACAGCGATGTCTCCATCTCTGTTATTTTTTGTTTTGGTTTATATTTCGTCTGCTTTCATTGTCCTCTGATCTCTCTAGACCTTCAACGGGGACGAGCATCTCATCGATGTTGCAACTGAAGCCAGCAATGGCCCGGGAGAGAAGGAAGAGGGTATGTGAAAAGTGTTGTGAGGGATCAAACTGCAAGCTTTTGTAGAAAGAGCGTTAAATTCGTCAAACGAATTTTAGGCGACATTTGCTGTGGCTTTACGAAAGAGGATCGCGAATACTGTTGGGACGAGTTTATTTGATATGCAAGTAAAATATAATCCTTTTCTAATTCAATCCTGCTACATGATAACCACCCATTTTCTCCTCTAAACCGCATAGAATACGTTGTCCCTGTCTGTGGTGGAAGCATTGGAATAGCGATTATTGTTGTCATAATCATATTTGTCATATAATGGTAAACCCGGATGAAACACTTCGACGACAGTCTTGAGGGCAATTCAGTCCCCGCAGAATAGAATTAGATATAATTTTAAATTCAAAAAATGCCTGTATATGATGTGTTCTAAGCGAAACCGATCGGCATTAGTAATAACCGGTATGGGTGCGATAGTAATAATCGTGAAATTCCCTCCGGTAGCGGCCACGCTTTCTACACGGATACGGTGATAATGGCATATAAACTATTTCATCATCTTTGTGATCGAGTGCATCACGCAAAGCTAGACTCAGAACGTAGTATTCAGAGAGGCATGCACTACTTTCTACAATGATTGTAGCTGTGCCGTATTGTTTAAAAGTAAAGGCTCTGCATGTAGCGACAACATGCTGCCTTGAGACGTGCAAACGGAATCAGTTTGAAATATACATATTTCATCATGATACTAAATACTTTTGATTGTCTGTGGTGGAGCTTATACATGTGCTTCCACAGTACGCATGCTTTGTTCATCCGTGACGTATGCGACGGATGTAATGAAGTGATTTAATCTTTTCATTTGTCAGTGTCATTATGCTCATGTAGCTGTGCACTATAAATGCCGCGACGTATATCTATATGTGTATCGCATGACCTCTTGCATCCGCACCGTGCATGCACATCCGAATGTTGCGACCATACGTACGACGACATTTTATAAATATCATATTACATGGTGGAGCTAAGCATAATTAATGTTGCAATCATCAAGGCCATGTACGTGCATTGTCACATCCCACAATGTCCAGTGTGTATGTGTCTACGCATGCGCAAATACAGCTCGCATCGATGTATACGTATCGTAACATTGATAGCATTGACATCATTGATAGCTTGAAAGAGACTTATGCAATAACATACACTTGTGATTTGTTACCATGTCTCTATCAAGCACCACACTCCCTTGTAGAACACCTGTGCTATTGTTCTTTGTGTCAAGCTCCTTCGTACCCATGTGCTATTACTCAAGTTGTGGAAGGTCCCTAAGGCTGCTACATTCCGTGCCTAAATCGCTATGAACGCTCATCGCGCTAGTAACTCGAGAAGGTGGGGACCGAGGAGTCGGCCCATCTTTTATGGAATGGATACCTCTGCGGATACTCCCAAGCATGCTACCACCCCTCCGTATCAACCTCTTGTTCTTCGCCGATTGAGTCTCGCCAATGCGCGGGGTGATCGGCGTCTCCCCGTAGCCCTCCTGCTCCGAGAGAAACTTCTTGAACGCATCTGTTTGCTAAGAAGGGTGACAGAAAAGGAGTCAACAAAAGGGACAACACATGTAACTAGCAGGTGAGTATTTGAAAGGGAACGAGCACTGCACCTTAAAGGCTGTGAACTTGTCACGGTCAAGCAAGATCACTACTTCCGTCTCCGCTTGCAAAAATAGTGTTTCATCTATTTCCTTCTTCTCCCACTGGAATTTATATGATAACGATTATTATATGAAATTGGCGATGATAATGAAGGAGAAATAAGAGGAAAGTTTGATAACGAAAGCACTAACAAAAGTAGAAACAAAAAACCTATGTAAATTTAATATAAGGTACCCAGATGAGCAGTACAACACACGCGTACACCCTCACAAAACAAAGAGGGTGGAAGGGAGAGAGAGAGAGAGAGAGAGAGAGAGAGAGAGGGAGAGGTCTGGTGAAAATGAATACCCTTTCCAGGATCAACTTTTGCATGTTGGCCGAAATGTTGATCTTCTTGTCAGAGCCGCTCTTAATATACTTGTCGATGATTTTGGTGGCGAGGTACTGCAGCTGGCTGCCTGTCAGTTGCTGTGTCTCCGAAGACTTGCGAAACCTTCGGCACTGTGAGGCACAACATAGGAATAATCAGGGACGAATCAGATTGACGCTCTTATGAAAGCGAAACTCCTTTTCCCAATGCTCTGAACACGGATTCACATTCTGTGCTCCAAGTTCAACCAGAAGATGACAAAAAGGCATGCATTTCTGTACTAGTTGGTAGTTTTCCCCAGTGTCAATATCTGTTCTTCTTCTTTTCTCTCCGCTCCTTTGCTATTGTTTTCAACGCAAATGCTGTGCCCACAAATGATCCTACATGATAATTACCTCTATCCAGAACTCGATGCTTTCTGATGCCCATTGACTCTGCAGGTAAGCTGTGAAGAGATTAAGCGCCTTCGGGTGATATATTATCGACCTTATCTGGACCCTAATGATGATGATGATGATGATGATGATGATGATGAAACATAACCACTAACCACCAATATGATGAGACATCACAATGAGTGAGAGGAGGAGGAGCTACGATAATATTAACTGTTATCATCGTCCCGATGATCGTCGTCACCTCCACCACCACAGTTTCTCCATCTCTCTCTCTCTCTCTCTCTCTCTCTCTCTCTCTTACTTTGGGCCTGCTATCTTGATCTCAACGTCTGCAAGAGCCTCGGGAGTATTTTCAAAGAAACCCCGAAAGTTCTCCTTATCCATGGACATCAACGCTGCAAAAAGGGGAGACGAGCATAAGGAGGAGGGAAATCAGGATAGGATGGAAGCCCCAAACAGCAGGCTTGTTGTTCTTTCCACCAGATTAACATGGCAATTTTTGCTCGTGTGCATATGTTGGAAATTAATCAAGATAAGGTAATCATATTCGTGTACGCACTCGACTTCTTAGTGGCTATGCACGTTGCTGTGCGGTCGCAGCCCTCGATAACCAGTGACACTTCACCAAAATACCGACCGGTCCCTAATCGCGCAATCTCCTTCTGCAGGGGAGGGAAGGAAAAGGAGAAGGAAAAGAAGAAGAAGAAGATGAAGAAGTAAGAAGGGGGATTTGCGAAAGGAGATTTAGGCAGGTGGCTTTATCGGAGTTAGATCATATGTGAAATACACGCACTCACGCACACTCTCACTCACTCACTCCAATGGTACGTGCGTGTAGTTTTCTGTGGATATCATGCGATAAGAGTATAGAAGAAAAATGCGCAGAAAAAAGATAAATGGACTTTCGTCACCAGCCGTACACTTAATGCTGCTGCTGCTTCTATTCACGTTATTACCCCATCTCGCCTCACAGAAACCTGGCCACGTGATATGATGTAAAACCGATCTCCAGGCTCACCCTCGGCGAAGATCACCTATGCAGCAGCAGTAGCAGGAAGGAGGGAGAGAGAGAGAGAGAGAGAGAGAGAGAGAGAGAGAGGGAGGGAAGAAAACATGAAATGCTTAGAAGCTTAGCAGGAGTAACGGAATAGAATTCACTCTGGCCACGGCACGTGTATTCTTCCCAACTCTTCTTCATCACCATCCACCCCCCCCCCCTCCCCCCCTCTCTCGCGCTCTCCCCCCCTCTCTAATTTTGCGCTAGTTGTCGTCGTCCGATGTTCTATTGGACGTCGACGCAAATAACCTCGTGCGCGTCGAATTGCTCCAGTTTGCAGTCGCGAGCAAGGTCCACGTACTTGGACTCGGGGATCGCCTCGAAGAAAGGGATGCGGAACGCCTTGAAGCTCTAAGTGTGGTTCCGCCATGTTTTTGGCCGAGGATGGGGGAGATTTGATAGCAGGTACAATCGTACGAGTCCAGGCCGAGGAGATCGAAGGAGAATGCAGGAAAGCAACACCAAGGCAGGGAAGAGTCGCAAACGATGAGAGGAAGAATGTGATTACAAGAGCAAAGATAGCATGCAAATGCTTGGAGGATCAAGAAGATTACGGAACAGGTCTAAGGAGCAGAAAGCGGCAGAAACAACACCTGGATAATGCGCTTGCGCATCACTTCGTTGACATCCATGTTGGCAGCCTGGAGAAACGCTCGAAAGGAATCCTGTCACAGAGTATAGTTGCTTTGCGGTGCAATTTGATACAATTTTAATAACCCAGCCCCTTGTTATATACTCGGAAGGATACATGAAAGACGTCACTATGACTTCTTCCTCCTTCACACGGAGAAGTGTAGTGGTGTGCGTGCGTGCGTGTGTGTAGTAGACCTACCCTGCTAATCATCATGAGTAGGCTGGACTCCACAGCAATGACCGTAGCTGTTCTATCCATATCCATGCACAATGCTGAAGAGAGAGAAGGATTATAGATATATGTCACAGAGGCTACTGAGAAATCGGATTTGTCAAACATCAAAGTTTCGTCACAGAAAATTGGTCACTTCGCAAGGCATAGCAGAAACATACTGCAGCACAAAGGCCATCGGCATTGTAAATCTCCGTTAATTAAATAATAACGTATTAGAATCGAAGTATTATCAAAAGAGGAGGGCGCGATAAATGACCCGTCGCATTATTAGCGATAACAATACCTATTTCTCCAAACCAGCCACCCGGCCTGATCCTGTTTAGCCTAACGACGTCCCCAGCACCAAAGCGCTCGTTTTTCTCCTCTGAGAACTTCATCACTTCTACACACCCCGAGTAGACGATGTAAAACCCGTCTCCGACTTGCCCTAGCGGAATGGCAGTGGAAGTAGTAGCAGCAGTCGGTGATAATAATGGTGAACATCGACGAAAGGGATGAGAATTGCGGGTTATAAGCGAGTATTAGTCGGGGGGGTGTGGTTTTTACCTTCGTAGAATACAACTTCGTCCTTGTGGACCGCCTGATGAGAGACAGGAGTAAATAAAGAATTATCTATAAGATCAGGCACGCATCCTCGTGAGTCTGTAACACAAAGGCCCACGTAAAGAGGAAGACAGAGAAAGAGGAGGAGAAGAGAGAAAGAGAGAGAGAGAGAGAGAGAGAGAGAGAGAGAGAGAGAGAGGGAATAACGAGAATACATTCCAGGAAATGATGATGTAGCAGCAACATAGTCGTCTCCACCACCACACCTTGTACTGAACTCCGTGCATCAAGATGCTTAGCTGCTTGTCCGACATTGTCGACAGGAAATCAATCTATAGTAGAGGGAAGAAAGGAAGAGTGTTATCAAATACATCAATAAATGAGAAAGCAGCAGGCCCCTTTGCTAAAAAATTGCAGGTACAAAGGATGATTGTAATGTTGATAGTTTGTGATGACGATATGGGCAGTAGCGCTGCACCTTCTTGAGCTCCTTCACGACACCTTTCGACCCCATGAGGTTGCTTACCAGCCGTACAGCCTAAGGTTGAGAAGAAGAAGAAGAAGAAGAAGAAGAAGAAGAAGAAGAAGAAGAAGAAAATGGACACAGAGAACAACAGCAGCGCAGTAATAGATTCATAGAAGGAAGATGATGCAAGATCGCCTTGCTGTATTCTCTCTTTTCTCCTCTAATTTTCTCCCCCTTCCCTTTCTCTCTCTCTCTCTCTCTCTATCTTTCGTGTCTGTGTCTCTGTGTGTGTGTGTGGTGTGTCCCCTTCAACATCCTTCTAAAGCCAGATTCTTTCGAAGGTTTTCGAGAAGGAAAATGAAGATGTCGTTGGTGCTTGCTTCAATACCCACCTCCATGTGGTCGTCCTTGAAGATTTCTATTTTCTTCTTCGGTACAATAAGTGCTTCTACATCTACTTCGGCTCGTGTCGTCAGAGTTTCCGCCGTGGCTTTATCCTGTTCCATAACATCAAGGTATTTCTTACCAATGTGTTACATGTACACATGCTAATACCAATGGCTTCATTGTATCGAATTTATCAACGCTCATCACAGTGGTAATAAGTTTATGAAAAGAATAGCTCGACACTTACCATCAAAAAACAGGAATGAGGGGGAAAAAAAATGTGGATTGCGTCCCAGTAGCAGTGGGGAACGCATCATCTCATACTCTGATATCTTTTCGATTCATTACCATTAAAACGGATTCTCCGAGCATCGTATACGGCCTTTGAACATTGACTAACTCTCCTATCTTCTTGCCATCACCCTTGCCATCATCCTCGTTACTATACAACCCCACATGTCCTCTCTTGAGAAATAAGCAGCAGTCGGCGATATTGCCTGGTTAGGGTTAAACAGAGGGAGGGGGATGATGAGATGGAAGAGAGTCCGAACAAAATTAGGTAACTGCGAACGTGCAGTTGAGAGATTTCGTTTAATCTATTTTGATGACATGTTACCGCCCTTGAAGATACACTCCCCCTTTTTATACGTTCGCCTTGTCATCAACTTGGACAACTATGAATACAAAGCCAAGAGTTAGACGACAGATGGTATCGGAGACTCATATATTTTTGGCTGCAGGTGGCCAGAACATCGTGTACAAGCGACCAGTTCAGCTACACAAAATAAACAATTATCTTAACCGTGATCATATCCGGATATTCGATGCCGAAAGCTAAAATGGACCGTCGCACGATATCCACATTGGAGAATTTTTGGCAGAATGGATACAAGAGCCCCATCCACCTACACACATACAACCCTATGTAAAGACTTTGTCACCTACCGCTTGCCTAGAATACTTCGCGATGAAATAGTGAACACGAAAGAAGATGAAGTGATTGACGATATTCACACCGATCGAGCCTTGATACCTTCTTGCATCTTCTTCCGTGTCGCCTCTCAGCAGCCATACATCGGATTTGGAAAAGATCTTGAAAGCTCTGTGCTTTCGACTTAGAATATACGATTCCACAGAGAGAATATCACTAGCCTGGATTTCACCCTTCGTGCCACCGCCTTGGTTAAAGTATCTCAGGAATGAATTCTCCCCATCAACTTGAAAGATGAACCGGCGCTTTGTCCAGTTCACTAACCCCTTTTTTTCAAGGAAACCCTCCGCTCCTTTATTCTTCCACACGAGCATGGTGCGCGTAGCTGGCCTCGCTTGTTCGCGGGCAGCTGCTCCACCTGGGTAGGCCCTCTCTTGCCACTATGATGATGAAAAGTTGCACAAAAATCTAAGCGATTCCCCAAAAACTACCTATTTTTTTTACCTGCGACAAGTGAACCCTGCTGTATCTGCTGCGGATACGAGTACTTGATTCGGTTATCTGCAGTTTCGAACTTCCCGATGGAATGCAAATGTACTGAATATATATAAATACTAGAATAAGATGGTATTGGGTCTTGTCGCACCATACAGAGACAGGGCCAATGCATGCAAAATTTAAGTCAGCCCAAAAACCTTCTCGAATGCCAGTCAAATGCAATAAACCTCAGCGGATCGTCGATTGGCGACACGAGAAGATCCTTTGTCTTAGGTACTTTTGAGCTATAGCCCGTTTATGATTTGATCTGGAAGGGTCTTCTTTTTGGATGCGGATCTGCATTCCGATCTGAGTTCCGATTTAATTCCACCCCCCACCGGACAGCAAAGAAGGAGGAAGGAGATTATCTAAAGAACTTCGTCAGTCGGCACACTTACAGCGAACGAGACCAGGAAATGGGGTATCTTGCGATCGTCGCTAAGGGGGATGTTTTGATCTATGAAACGAAGCTCCCAGCCTCAGGAGCTCTCGCACGCGTACCCGAGAACCAGTTGCAATTCATCGTCCATCAGGCCTTGGATTCACTTGACGAAAAGATTTGGAATACAACAAACATGTACATGAAGGAAATAGATCGGTTCAACAACATGCCGGTCTCCGCTTATGTAACTGCGGGCCACATAAAATTTATGCTGCTCCATCAACTTGGACAGGACGAGAACTCAATAAAGCAGTTCTTTAACGATCTATATAAGCTCTACATCAAAGTGGCCATGAACCCTTTCTACCTTAAAAATACCCCGATAAATTCTTCTTCATTTAATGAGAGGGTCAAGATTTTAGCCCGAAACCACTTTTTTAGATAGGTCAAGTAGCACGGCGACGTCGTATATAGTTTAAGTCGTAGGATTAGCGGAGAATGAAAGAATTGCTCTCCACATTTAAATCACATTTTGTATTATCTTGTAAGAATCAGCAAGCTGTATAAATTAAGAATTTTTGCTTGCATTTTTATCCGCGCTACTAGCGCTAGTTATGCACATATCTAATTATTCTTGCATAGCTCAAAATACAAAAACAAAAAAATACTTCTATTCCTCACATATTATTTATTACACGAAGAGACTTCAGATATTGATGTATGAGCGTGCGGCCATACATATCCCTATAAAGACTGGCCAGCGTATATATAGCTGCACGCACACAGTGAGTGATAATATGAGACGGATGCACGCGATATGAATCGAATGTTTCAGATTTTTCAAGCGTCATCCTAATATGTAGCTTTGCAAAGTTGTGACTACAGCGTTGATGATGATATTGTGATTATTTGTAACTGTGCACTACATAATAAGGCTAGCAGACTTAGCGTGTATACGTAGTCTGTGCTGTGCACGTTGCGTGGTACGAGCATGCCTTTTGTAGATGCAGCAATCATCTACATGCAGCTTATGTTGATTCATTCATGTGCGATGCACGGTGCGACGGTGCGTCGCAACCTAAGACTCATATGTGCTGTAGACACTCGAAAGACGAATTTAATCGCATATAGGCTATGAACATGTAGGCTATGAATACAACTTTCACGATCTTTTCTTTTGTACTCACTTAGGACTGTGCATGCCGAGAAGGGTATCAAACATTAATTTAGCGCGTCTCTGGAACAATGTGAAGAGCTTAAGATCATGCTGCTTAGCCAGCTCGTCCACGAGAAGAACGGTCAATGGCATCATTAACAAGATCCTAATGATGGAAAATCGTGGTGGTAAAGAAGGAATCAATGTAGTCCCGAACGATGGTATAAAACGAAATCAACATGTACGTTCCTCAGTGTTTTCTAAATGCAAACAGAGGATGTTTTCGATGGGATTCTATACACAAACACAAACATAAACATAATATGATATAGATTTATATACATAAAGACCAGTAGAAGTGTGGAAGCCCTTCAAATGCGTTCGGCGCGACACCAAATGTGAAGAATAGCTGCAACACGATGGCCACCAGCGCGCAAAGGATCCACATTCGCTGCTGGCTGAGGTTGCTTCGAAAGATACTTGCATGACTACATAGGAAATCGGTGAGTTGTTTAGGATTCGGTGGGAGTAGAAGTAGTTAGTAGTAGTAGTAGTAGTAGTAGTAGTAGCAGAGGAAGCATGAATGAGCGTATCTGGAGGAGGACAGAAGACAAAGAGAACCGTCGCCACAATCGTCGTAGATGCAGGAATACAGAAATGGAGAAAGACGTGATTATAGATTGTTTACCAAATGATTGCGAGTGTATCATATACACATATATGTCATTTAACTAGACTGCAACATGCATTATTTGTGAGATCAATGCAGCACCGGTAGAGGAATGACATGGATGCGACCACAAGGGAGCATGTTAGAATGAACGACGAAAAGGCCTGAAGGATGCCCATTCCACAAACACAAACACGATGACAACTGTTAAATGACATGCAAAGTATTGCAGCAACACCTCAACAACACAAAATACGACACTGCACGCACATCCGATGGCAGATAATATTATAGATCTCATCGCTATCAATGCTACTGAACGTAGGGGTCGTCTCGATTAGGCATGCGTCTGTGCACCTGAGCTCGGGTCATCTTAGATTCGAACGCAACGTCCCCAACAAGATTAGAACCTTCTTTTGCGAAAAAATGGATCCAAAACGTCTCGATCAGATGTCTGTTCTGCTAGCGGTGACAAATAATCACCGCAGCAGTAATGCTAATGATACCGAGCATGAATTCAAAGAAAGAGCCGTAAAACTACATTCTGCCTATTCTTCGCCGACGTTGGTTCTTCCATACACAATGACAACGCACTGCCTCTCTACTCATCGCTAGGAAATGTTTCTGGCAAAGAGAAGTTTACTAGTCTCGGTAGCCTTCCAGTAGAAATGATCGGATATATCCGACTCCCCATCGTCCCTGGCGAAGATGGCGAAGAAGAAGAAGAAAATGGAGGAGGAGGAGGATACAAGCAGATAATAGGAGCCTTAGATATCTCGCATTGTTTTCGTTTTACCATAGCTTTTCAGCGGCATGGCATCCAAGCAACAACCGACAAATATCGGCAGCATTATCTTTCTCATCACCAGTAATATCGATACCATTATCACCTTAAATGCAATGTCACAAGGTACGTCGCAAGAAACCTGTATCGATGAGAGGAAAATAAGCACACTCACGCGCACAACCACATAAACAGATTGATATATATATATATATATATATATATATATATATATATATTAAGGGGGGGGAGAGAGGCAAAGACTTGCATTTATTTTAAATGAGGCACTACCATCCAACTACAGGTGCAAATCGCAGCAAGTAGTAGGTGAATATCCTGTTGATGTCCTGGAAATGCTCCGTGTTCTTGAAAGCAAAGTCTCCAAGGCTCTGACCAGCAGCACACAAAGTACCAAAGGACCTTAATCAGTGGAGGAGGAGGAGGAAGCAGCATCGAGCAATATCTTCATCTTTCCACCTGTGCGTTATACCATTACCTGCATCCTAACAGAAGTGAAGAAAAGCGACCCAGAGAGTAGTGGTAGGATTATCTGAGATATCAAACGACAACAGTAGCGATGACGATGATGAGGAATGACTTTGATGAAACACAGTTTGTGTTTTAAAAGAGAGAGAGAGAGAGAGAGAGAGAGAGAGCAACCAACGCGTATCCCACATTTTTGGTGATGGGGCAGGTCCATATTTGAATGGATGCTGAATGAAGTACATAGGAACATCATGCTCTCTCTCTCTCTCTCTCTCTCTCTCTCTCCCTCTCTCTTTCTCTCTCCCCCACACATGAACGCACTCACCCACAGCAGCCACAATATGTGATAGCCAATAAACGGCGGCGGAGTCCCGCACACATTGCTCAGGAGCATTGAGAAGAAGATCCTGAGAAGGAGCGAGTGAGTGAGAGAGAGAGAGAGAGAGAGAGAGAGAGAGAGAGAGGAAGAGAAAACGAACAAATGAAATGCGGGCAATACAAGAAATACATAGATTGTATAATATAGATTGCATCGTACTGGGGAAAAAAAAGCACCATCTTTTCCATCATTTATCATCATCATCATCATCATCATCATCATCATTGAGTGAGCTATGATAGGGTGTCCTTTGTGTTTGGTAATATTGTGCCTAGTAACATCTCACGTGAGGCATCCTGCGGCAAAGAAACCTAGCAGAACAACAACGAGCAGGAGCAGTAAAACAACGGATACTCAGTGGTTACAGACGTTTAATCACATGAATATCAGGGTATTGATATGAGTGGCGAGTGGGTAGGGTTTGTGAACGAAGATCACATTATATGCTACATGTTACATATATATGCGCCGCCATATTTGACAGAGCACAAGCACACACGCACACACATACTGACAGAGAGAGAGAGAGAGAGAGAGAGAGAGAGAGAGAGAGAGAGAGAAACGCAAATCATAAATACACAAATACACGCATATAATCATCCATGATCACAATGAATTTGCATCGTATACACTCTATGGAGATAAGCGGCGTTTGTTGGTGGGCTATTACCAGCGCATTGTGTGAGATTGCGAAGGTAACTTGGAGTAATAACAAAACAACAATATGAAGAAGATGAAAGGAACGTCTTTAATCGAGCAGCTCACACAGAGGTATAACACAAACACGAACACATACATACACACGCACACACCTCCTCATCACCATACATCAGTATAAATATCATCATCATCATCAGCAGCAGCATCAGCAGCAGCAGCACCGCTGGCATGTTACCCGCAGTTGCAAGTAAAAAACAACATTAGTAGTAGCAATCGTGCTGCTACCCACCTCCTCGTCATCGAGATTATCCAAAAAAGCTCTTGTAGAGTTGTCTTCTCCTCAAAGGCAAACGCAGACGGGATCGTGTTGATGGCGCGAGAGAGGGACATCATCATCGGCGAGGCGTAGTAAATCATGCCCGCCGCATCCACCTTTCTCGCTTTGACTTCAAACGCGCACGTGCGCAGGGGGAGGGGCTCGAGCGAGATCGCCAGATCAGCCTGCAAGGAAATTTGAACACCGCTCATTATCGACGACGAGTAATGCCTCATACATGCTAATCCATCTGCTGTTCTTCGCACCTGAGCCGCCACAGAGAGGTCGTTCACTGAAAGCGCGCTGCCTGTTCGTTGTGCACATGTATGCATGCATGCATGCATGCATTGTGAAAGGGACATCGCGAGTCAACAATTGGGGAGGGGGGGGGGGGGGGGGTAACGATGAAGGTGTTGGTACAGGCAGACAACACAGTGGTGTGTGTGTGTGCGTGTGTGAATGTGTGTGTGTGTGTGTGTGTGTGTGTGTGTGTGCTTGTGTTAAATGTAAATGTTAAATATTGAGCAGATGACTTACTTAAGCACAGAACACTCTCTCCATTCTCCTGAAAATAAGGTTGTCGGAATGTTGGGGAACAGCATTACACACACGCGCACACACACGCACACATTTTCACACGCTGGCGACCTGGTAGATCTTGATCATCTCCTTCATACTCGGAGACTCGCAGTCGGTAAAGAGTGAAACCTTTTCGATCATCGTCGGGTAATGTGTTAACTTCTCTTCCTCACAATAGACCACGACACACTGAGACTCTTTTCATATGTCTATCACGATGATGATGCTGATGCTGCTGATGATGATGATAATGATGATGATAATGACGATGATAATGATGATGCTGATGATAATCTAACCACACCAGTAAAGGGACGTCGTCGACTTCTTCCAAATGATTTCGAATCTTGGGGGATCGTAGTTGATAGGAAGAAGAGAACAGTGAGACAATGCGCAAGGAAGAGACAGAGAGGGGGAGAGAGGGGTGTGGGGGAGGGGGGGAGAGGTAAACAGCAGAAGAAGCAACATGACAATTCATCCTCACCGACTGAGAACAGGAACAGAACTTCACGACATTTTGGTGTACACACAGCACACACACGCCCACGCACTGTATTCTAATTCGTGTAATCATCGTCTGTGTGTTCTACATCATCATCATCATCAACAACAACAACAACAACAACAACATTCCTCCTCCTCCTCCTCCTCTTCCCCGTACTACCGCGCTGACGCCACACGGGAGCTTGGAAATGCCCTCCACCTGCATGTAGAAGAGGGGAAGCAAGCAAACACGTCTCTTAACAACACTGAATGCGTAGCAATGATAGGGATTACGTATGCACAACTCTCACGTCAGAAGACAACAATCATCGTTGCCTCCTGCAGGAAGTTATCTGTCTATTTCTCGATCAATCACCGGGGGCTCGTCGCTGTTCATCTTGTCTTTGAGTGAGATGTGGGCGTTCCAGTCCGTGAATAATCCCAACGCTATGCAAATAATAATAATAATAACAACAATAATAATAATAATAATAAATAATGATATCATAATAGATGTTGTGCGACTGATGCTTCAGAACTCGACGATGGTGTCATTGCACACAACGCCAGTCATGCCAAGATAGACATCTTTGACCGTATTTCAATGTGCATACATACTGTGTGTGTGTGTGTGTGTGTGTGTGTGTGTGTGTGCGAGTGTCCGTGGTGTACATCGTGCTAACGCCTTAGCTTTGATCGGGCCATCCCGCGACATGTATACGAAGCTACCCAGCAGAAACAGCAACAACGTCATTGTTATCATCATTGCTTTTATGAATAAATTTACAATAGTCAGTGCCATAAATTTCTAGAGAATAATTAGAGAAATGAGTCTCAAATCGGCACGAACAATGTGTTGCGTGTGCGTTCTTTGGGAGACCATCAGGCATTTCTCCTCTCATCCCTCTGCCTTCTCTTCTCTTCCCCATCCATCCATCCATCCATCCATCCATCCCCTTTGTATTAAATGATACTACTCTCTGCTCGTTCTCCTCACCGAATCCCCGATTTCATAAGTAGCTCTACAAACGAGGGCGCCTCCACCTGATAAATTGAAACATCATAGAGACCATTGAAGGACACCCACACACAACGCACGCACGCACACACACACACACACACACTCACAAATCGCACGCATTTATATACTTCCCCACCTTCGGCTGAACGCCCCTTGCCAGAAGTCCAAGAAGAATCTGCTTTCCGAGCACATCCCGCTCAAAGCGTAGCATGGGAATGGATGATGAGGAGAGGGGGGGGGCAGAGAGCTGGCGCGTTTTCTTCTCC
>ADNK01000255.1:0-57500 GCA_000320545.1 Bigelowiella natans CCMP2755 | reverse complement strand
TCGATGATGATGATGATGATGAAGAAGAATTTGTTGAAAATTTCGGGAGGAGAAGGGCTAAAAGGCATGATGATGGAGAATGCATTTTTAAATACATCTGATGCATTCCTATGGCCGTCATCTCGTGCATGCTGCAGCACACACACACACACACACACACACACACACACATAGACAGATACACACCTGTGAATTGGTGATGTCGCGGATAAAATCGATGATTTCCACTGACCAAGGCTCCCCTCCTCTTGCCTCCTGAGAAGAGGAAAGATGATCATGGTGCTGTTATCAGGAAAGAAAGCAATTCTGTATTTTCATCTTTTCTCTACTCTCGTAGTCAGCCTTTTGCATCCGCATTATCATCATCGCTGTCGTTATTCCAGTATCATCCAATACGTGGCCAAATCCTGACCCCCCCCCCTCCCCCTTCTTGCAGATAAGACAACAATAATATGTTTTAGCACCGAGATGGTCGCCATGCGCTCCTTGCTCTCCTCGCAGTCTGTGCGACTCGCTAATGATGTAGCGGTTTTGTCGTATTATGGCTTCTTCAAGTCGGTGATATTGCGAAAATACACGCAATATGCATATTATAATCAGTGTGATTGAGCAGATAAAAGATACTACTTGATAAGGACCTATATCTCTCTCCAACAGCCTCTGGGGTGTATCATCATCTCCCCTGTTGTGATTTTACCACAGCATCAATCATCCAGCATCAGCACATAATAAGCAGCATGAGGCTTCTTTCCTCCTCCTCCTCCTCCCCCTCCTCCTCCTTCTCGTAGAATCAAAGAACCCATCCACCCATCCTCGTCAAGCATATATGTTACCCTGTTGGTGATATGGTAGGCTCGCCCACGCTCTTTCCCTCTTCTGGGATCAATTGCGAAGTCGATATCATCCCAGGACCGATGTTAATGGCCACGTCTGCAGTGATGCTGCCTCTTAGCTTCGTCATCATCATTGTCGTATCCGATCCCTCTCCTCCTCTTCCTTCTCCTCCTCCGTTGATGCTGAGCGACTCTTCTGTGGGCGATAACTTCCTATCTGTATCACCAGTAGCAAGATGATGAGAATGACGTTCTCCCACATGCGTTGTGGTAGTAGTAGTAGTTGTTGTTGTTGTTGTTATAGTAGTAGTAGTAGTAGTAGTTAACACGTGGCCGATGGTGTGCATAGGCACAATGCCACGATGACGCTGATGAGAGATGGTGGACTGCTGTGGAGATGTTGCGTTTGAAGGGATAATGAAGTTGATGATGATGATGATGATGATGATCTTGATGATGTACTCTATTACCAGAATGATGGTGATGGGTATGATGAAGATGCTGCTCGCGAGGCTGGTCATCATCATGCTGCATCATCGCCATCATCCGTGCCTTCTGCTCCTGGAAGTGAGAATGCGAAAGCAATAATTTAATCAGAATAACGATGGTAATAATGATATAACGATAAAAGTAATAAGCTGACAACGAAAAACGACGGCAAAGGATAGCAATGGCAATGACCACAACCCTTGGAATGTGAGGAGGCTCCACGAATAGCAAGTGCCGTAGAAGCTGTTGATGTACACAACTCATCTTACGGGGGAATCTTTTCATGAACCCTACCGAGCAACAAGACCCCCCCCCCCCCCCCCCCCCCCCCTCTTTCATGAAGAACTAATGTCCCTTCAAAAGCAGCAACGAGCTTAGTATAAATAAAAAAGGGCTGAACTGCGTTAAACGCGAAAGCAATGCTGACTGAAAACGTTGTCGCGAGCAGCCTTTTTTGTTTGCCAGAGGCGGCTGCGCGAGAGGAGTTAGAGATGACCGGCTTGTTCTCCGAAAGTACCCCGATGTTGTCCGCGATACAGAACACCTAATGATGGATGACGAATGACGATGATCACAACATAAATAAACGTATGCGTGCAGAGATTGTGATGATGGAAAATTATGCTGCTCCGCAACCATCTCACGCAACAGATGACTATCCGATATGATGCTCTCAGGGCGCGTATCATTTTAAGAATCTTGCTCTCTTTAGCTGCACACTATTATATATTGCAACTACTTCCACCACCACCACAACTACTGCTGCTACTACTACTACTAGCGTTACTACTGTGATATTCCCCAGCACGGTAAATGGGTTCACTGAGATGGTGACATGAGCGTGCCTAACGGTGATGATGATGATGATGATGAGGATGAGGATGAGGATGAGGAGGTCAAGGAAGAAAAGCAACATCAACAACAACAGTTAATGGTATCACCATGCAGACTATGGTGTTGACCATAACGAATGACAATGATCATCATTTCTCTTCATTCTTCTCCCGGCACAGCATCATCATCATCATCATCATCATCATCATCCATGTTGCCATCCAATGCAAACAACACCTTCCTCGAATAATGCTCCATGTGACGCCGCCCACGCCGGAGGGAATGTTCTCTAATACAAATAGAATCAAGGGCAAGGAGTAGAAAAGCACCACCACCAGGAACAGCAGCAGCAGCGAGGGGCGGAAAGGGGGGGGGGGGGGGGGTGAGGATGAGTCCGATCTTACATATTCACTTGTTGTGTCCAATATACTAAAAGCTTACTCGTTTTGTAAGCTCTTCTGAGGTGTTCGTCAAGACCCGCTAAGTACTCCTACAACACAAATAAACAAGCCTTTATTTTTTGATACATAAATGTACGTAAAAGTATCATAGTGATCTTTCAATTAAAGTCCAACGTTCCGACGGTAGAGTCGAAGATCCCACACCCATTTGTGGCCATATCGTATCGAAATAACGATATATTATGTGTTGTTCGCATATCGTATACTCGGCGATGCAAAGGGAATCCTGCCCAATACCATCTCGATGTGCTTCAGAATGTGCTACTCCGTACACATACATCTCATCATATTCTCCACACATGCTATTCTTTCAGCGTCTCCTACATAAATTGGGACTTTCGTATGGTCCTTTCTACTTCTGCTAAAGCACCAAAAGGGGTAGTAGAGTAGTAGTAGTAGTAGTAGTAGTAGTAGTGATATCACCACTTTCCGCCCATAATCGCCGGACATCTCGGAGAAGGAGCTCTGTCGTAGAATACACGATATAATAAGAGTTCTGAACAACACGGACGAGGGTATTCCCGCAAATAACTTATGCATTACACATCACATGAGCATAATATGTATATTCTATGGACGAACGATAGAGAGCGGCAAAAACATTTGAAGCCAAATACCTCAAGAAATTTCCTGGTTATCGATGCTACTACTCGGGTGCTACTACTAGCTTCTAGCTACTAGTACTACTGCTACTGCTACTGCTACTACAGTAATTCTTGCACAAATGTGAAGTGTGCGGCAGAAAATGCGCAACAAACGTGCATTAGTAAGTGACCAAATCATCATCGTCGTCGTCGCCTAGGAGCCCCATGTCGTCGCGCACGCGGCCATCATCGTCACTCCCCTGATGAGGAGGGTTCTGTGGGGAGAGACAGACAGACAGACAGACAGACAGATAGAGAGACAGACAGATGATGAAGAAGAAGAAGAAGAAGAAGAAGAAGAAGAGTGGGTTGTAGACGAGAGAATCATCAGTAAAAGTATCATCATCATCAGCATCATCAGCAATCATCACCATCATTATTACAACACACAACACCACCAGTGTGTGGAGATTTCCTTAACACAGCTCGCAGCACTACCTTTGCATGAGAGTAGAGCACGGCATTGCCGAACGCATCCAGAAGCCCGAAGAAGTACGGCGTGGAGAGAGGCAGCACCGGGAGCAGCAGTAACGAATTCTTGGTGATGACGGAGAATAATACACACATACACACATATAGACATACATCACCACGAGTAAAACTGAGCTCATTTGATGAGAATAATGATGAGAATAATGATGATGATGATGATGATGATGATATTGTGATGGGATATGACATGTATTTTAAGCATTATCATTATCGTCATCATCACCATCATCATCACCATCATCATCATCATCATCATCATCATCATCATCTAACCCTAACAAGCAGCTCAAAGACGATAGTCTCTCTGCTGAGAGACTCCCAAAGGATTGCCACCTAGATGTATGGCAGCAACCGACAACGACGAAGTAATCATCAGTGGACAAGAGGAAGAAGAAGAAGAAGAAGAAGAAGAAAGAAGAAAGAAGAGGAGGAGGATGAAGAGGAACCAAATAAATTGCCACGCAAATGAACTAACAAGGATGATACTTCCCTATTTCTTGCTCGACCAAACAACGGTAAAATGTTGAAATACGGTTGGTAGTTTACACTCCTACTCTATGACTATGATAAATAGATCATGATAATCATAACAATAATAACAATAATAAAATGCTGAGTCCCTCTCATCATTATCATAACAACAACAACAACAACCCTAATGATTGTGGCAAGTATGCTCACTCCCACACCAGCCAGCACAACATTTCTGTGCACAATATTCAGAGAGAAAAAGAGACACAGAGGGAAAATGATGATGATGATGATGATGATGATGATGATGATGGTAATAGTAGCAAAGGTTGATAGAGGAGGAGGAGGAGACCATATCTTTTATAAATAGTCCTATTTGCAGATGCGTAATAGCTTGAGAGTGGATTCTATCCCTCTCTCTCTCTCTCTCTCTCTCTCTCTCTCTCTCCAATTCATTTGATTCATATTGATGTAGCCAAGTCTTGCTCTCCTTCCCCGCTGCTCTGCATTCATCCTCACGCAAAGTGGTGGTTGTAGTGGAAAATGACCGGAGGAACGAGCTAGCTTGCTGAATCTGCCCATCAAACGTTGAGACTGGGCGGCCAACACCCACTGTAACAAACACCAGTGCAGGGTGGTAGTAAAGATGTCGATTACAGAGAGAAGACGCAGGACGAAGAGGGAGATAAGCAATCTGGCTCTCTTGGTAGTGAGGCTCAACATATGAAGGCATTGCTGCTCTGCTCGTTGGGATGATGTTTGAACGTGGGTGATATGCGAGTGCCGTATATGGTGATGAACTTTTGCTATTTTGCACCCAATTATGGTGCCTATTTTAATAAGCTTTGTGGAGGAGTGTGTGTATGTATGTGTGTGTGTGTGTGTGTGTTCTTGATGCTATCATGCCTTCTTCATCCTCCTCCCCTTCCTCTGTTGGCTCCGCTTTGCCCTCTTTCTCCTCCCCAATTTTGCGGTTATCGATTCGCATCCCTAGCCATATGTTCCTGATCGAACGGCGCTGTGGCTCGCGCTCCGAGAAAACAGAATCTTGCAAGAAAGAGCACGCACACACCAAATAAAGATATGAATAGAATGTCAGCCGAGAGGGAAAAGGATGGTGAGATTTGGAGGGGGGGGGAGGTGCCTTGATGCAAAGAAGCAGTGGCAGCAGACTGGAATTAAGCGGTGAATACAATACAGTTCATGAAGAAGATCAGTCACTATACCAAGTTCAATCAGTGCTGGGGTTTCGAGAACAGAGTAGACGCTAACATGAGGAATGGAAAAGGTGGTGGTGAGAGCTTGAAAGGAAGGAGCACAGTCAAATGGTAGTATTAGGAGGGCGACTACAGTGCCTCTTGCCTCTTATTCCTATCTTCTTTTTAACCTCATTCCCTCACCCCTGCCTTTGTATTAATACCCTGCGTTTTCCGGGGTGATAATCTGGCCTTTCTTGAGCTGCTGTGGCTGCTGATTCTGTACAGTATTTTTGGCATAGCTTGAATGTCCTTGGGAGGATATTCGACTAGTCGTCGTTTCATTGGATGATTTGATGTTGTTGTTGTTGTTATTGTCATTAGAGAGCTTATGGTCGCGGCTGCTGATGTGTCTTTCACTGTTGTCTTTTTGCTGCTGCTGTTTTGCTTCAATGAGACCAAGAGTAGTCGTCATATCCTCTTTCTTAAACTTATTCTGTCCATTCTTGTGGTCTCCGTCTCTATTCACGCCCTTAGCAGCAGCACCACCACTGCCACCATCGACCTTATCCTCTTTTGATAAATCCTCCTCAGCTGCTATTCGCCAGCTGCTGTCATTGCTATTTCGTATTATTACTGTTGGCGACTGGTTACTGCTTGTGCTGATGAGGACGATGCAAACGGTGGTAATGGAAGTATATGGCTATGTTTGCGCGTGCAAATGGGTGTTTGCGTGTCGTGGTGTGAGTGTGGGTGTGGGTGTGTGTGTCAGTGTGTCAGTGTGTGCTTGTGTAAGTCGGGTTACTTTTCCATGAGCTTGCTGTCCACGTCCTTCTTCCCCCCCTCCACCTCCTCTTCCAGCTTAATCGCATTCCGTTGATCTTTTTGCGATGAGGAAGCCCTCTTCTTGATGTTTGCCGTCTTCTTTTCATCTGCTGCAGTGCTGTTACCCACGATGCTGATCTAAGAGGTTATTAAGTCTTTGCTGGTGTATTCGTCTTTACACACGTATTATGACGAGAGTGCGTGTTGGATACTGCATGAATACATTCAATTATACATTCAGTCTTGTAAGCAACCTCAAGACTGCTATTTGTCTTCTTTACTACTGAAACCCCCCCCCCAAACTGCCTTCACCCTCCCAGTATGGCCATGATCACCAATTAGCATATAGCACTACCAGCTACCATGTAGAACTCTATTACTATCACTCGTCGTTTTTCCTTTCAATCGCAGTGTCTACAGCAAAGCAGCAACCCCCTTCTAGCACGCAAAGCATCATACGAAAAGCATTTGTGCATTGGCAATTACCGGCTCTACATTCACAGGTACGATGTCGCCAGGCCCAAGCCGAATGTGGTCGCCGTATATCTACAAACAGTGACTCATCATGATGATTATCATACCATCACCATCATTATTCCTCATCGTGCACGTCATCATCAATAATCATCTCCATTAGAAACGAAGGACTGCAAGAAGAGATTCATGGCTTTTTCAATCGTATTCTCTTCCCCTGCATCTATTGTACTGGAGCTGGAAAAGAGTGGATTTTGACTGCACGGAGATGAAACTTGCGATGCGATGAATATGAACCAGCAATACACCCAGATTCCGTCTTATTTTGGAAGAAAATCATCGTTTAACATGTAAAATATTACGAGGAGGTTTGCTGGAAGCATGATCTTCTTTTTATCTCTGAATAACACACACACAAACACAACACACAAATACAACACACACCGCTTGTCTATCTCTCATATGGTTTATGTGTGTTTGTGTTTGTGTTTGTATGTATGTGTGTGTGTGTGTAAGTGAAAGAGTGTGCACATTGTTGCAAAGGTACCTGATAGCAGTGACAAGATTGGCCGCATTTGGCCGCTTCTCTTCTAGAATCTCTCTGATGATAAATGTTAGGGATTAGTATTCTTTTCGATTAATTGCAAGAAAAATGCAATGGAGGAAGAACAGAGAAGCACTATTACCATTACTGTACTGCTTCTGCTACCACTACCGCTTCTATGCTAACAATACTCCTTTGCATCTTCTTCTTCTTCTTCTCACTATTTTTAGCTTGGCTGTTGCCTACCTCCTCGATTTGACGCCGAAAACTAGGTGAGAGAGACGATGTGTAATCACACGCGTCAACTCTGTGTCCGTTAGATACTGAAAAGAAATCGTGTAGAAACATGAGGAGGGAAGTATATTTATATGTTCCTGGTTGCTAGCATTTGTGAAGGAATAAAATGATACTTCTACGGCAGTCACAGCTGCTGCTGCTGCTGCTGTAGTAATGGGGTGAGGGGGGGGGGGGGGGGGGGGGTTCTCAAATAATTCCTCAGTGAGAGAAGTCTTTTTTTTAATGTTTGGGCCTACCCTCATCCAGAGCGCAAAGGCGACGTTGCACGCGATGTTCGCCATCTGTTATTGTTGATGTTATTATTGTTGTTGTTGTTGTTGTTACTGTGTAGCTTATCTGTCTTTCTTCCCCCTCCTCCCCCTCACACACACTTCTACCAAAAGCAAATTACAAGGAGAAACAACAATAGCCAAAGAGGCAGTATAGATTGGCTCACCAAGATTGAAAACTCGACGATATAGTGAGGTGTTCCAATGACCAGGTAGCCCACAAACAGGCATGCTATAACGTAGCAGGAAGTTAGGGTGGTGGGGAGAGGGAGATTTTTGAAATGGAACGCTGTCAAAATAATGGCAGTAGCATGCAGGATTGAAAATAAAGGGGAACAACGAAGGGGATTTACCAGAAGCTAGGATCGCTCCACACATCTATGGTGATGCCGACGACGATTTCGAATGATGATAACACGATGTAGATGTAGTAATAGTAGTAAGGAAGGGGTCAGTACAAAAGCAATTCATCACTCAGATCTTCATGCTCACAAATAAATAGAATAGCAGCTATTGTATTAGTTATTTTATTACGGGTGCAGAGAATATCTCCGTAATCGCCTAATGATACACCGAAGAGTGATTTTTGTTAGATCACACCAAACATGCATAGATTTTAGAGGTGGTAATATATATATATATATATATATATATATATATATATGTACGCGATCTGTAAGCAGGGGAAGGGCGAGAAAAGTAACCAAAAGTTTACATATTGGGTGAGAGGGAAAGAGTACGCCGACGCACGATCCCCGACACTGATCTGTCCAATTTACGAAATTAAAAAGTGATTTTCCTTTCAGAATCTCTCTAGTTGGAGCAACAAAGTCTTTAAAGCACCTTGAGCCGTTGGAGAAGCCACTGATTTGCATGGTCGTTCGAATGAGGACCCTAATGAATCGATTCAATGTACGTTGCCTTTCATGAAAAGCGTTGAGCCAGGGGACTTTGATATTACCTCTTTATTCGTGTTCAGAAGCTTCATTTCGATATCTCCATCTTGTTGCAATCTTGCTATCGGTGACCCCTTTGAGTTGTGCGTTCCTGCGGCCGAGGTCCCTCGATAATAGCGAGCGCTCCCTTTTTTATTGTAACCCTGCGAAGAAATCGCTGGTCTAGACCCGCCACCCTTGTTCCTCGGATCGAGGGCTGCATGCCATCCCATCCTCCTCGAATCAGACATCAGTTCAAAGTGGGGTGGGGTAACATTCTCGGCTTAACAGACGATCATTTGGCTGCTGGTCGGTTCCTTGTTCCGTGCTGAAAGATCAGTTTCCATATTCAATTAGATGTTTTCCGCATATATTTCTTCCCATTTCAAATCACGGAACTTTCGGCTTTCCCCCGAGAGTGGAGGACAGCAGTGGCTTTTGTTCCCCTCGTTTTGGGCTTATTTTGATCCTGAGAACTACCTACGAGTACAATGAATGAAAACTCGCCTGAATTCGGCAACAAAAAGGCTTTAATTAGAAGGGGATTAATGATAATAATAACTAAAAATAGCTGTCGTTTGGTCAAATCCACCTACATTCTTTCTCGTCGTTTCCGGCCAAAAGCAGATCGAACACCTCGAGGCTAACGGCCGCCTGGCTGAAGTTGAAACGCATGCAGCACAGCGCTTTAAAACTGAGGGGGGAATCAAGTCATCTGGGAGATGGGCATCATGGAAGCAGATAGTAGAGATCATTTCGAAGTCGGTCAGCAGGGAGAGGGGGGGCACAGCTCTTCCGCAGAGACGATCATACGCCGTTTGGAATCATGGTCACTCGAGCTCGTTCGGAAGAAGTATGATCTGGCAGCATATGAAGCAAATCTTCAAGCTAAGCAGGCAAACTTATCGGTCGACAGGTATAAAGAAGTTATATTGAAGGTGTATGGTGGCCCAGTGTTTGGATATTCCTTTTATTCCGAGAACCGAAAGTGCCGTCAAGTGAGTGATAATAAAATGCTCATATTGCAGGATGCGAGCTGAAAACGCAATAGAAGAATATAAGAAGCGGTGTGCTATCGAAGAGGTAAATTTCAATTATTGGAAGAGGAAACGAAAATACACGGGAGCAATAAAAAGGAGGTTAGATGAGGTTTTCAGCTCGTATATGCAATAATTTGACCACAACCTTATGCCCAGGCCAAACTGGGGAAACTGAAGAAAGCACTGCAAAATGATGAGAAGGTCGGTTAACAGGTGCATTAGTCACGAGATGCTCAAGCAAAAAAACGCAGGGAAGCATGAAAATTGTAACATGAAACTATATTTGCGTTTATTGAGGGAAAGAGGGGGAGGGGGGGGGGGGGGGGAGGGAAGTTGGAAATTTGGATCTGTAACGCTTACGTCTTTTGCAAGACGTTTATTCTTCGATTTTCCCAGTCTGGAAGCTAATGAAGCGATAATGTATGTGCTTTTTGATGTATTCTGTGGACTTCCGCAATGTATCCAGGAGTATAAAGCCCTCACAAATGCCTTCGAGAGTGCCAAACGTGATCACGACGGGGTCTTTTCGGAACTGAAGAAGCGTGTTGCCGACAAAGTTTGTCTTATGCGCGAAAACTGTAGCCAGGTTCTCCAGCAAATCGCGTCCGCTGCTTCACGTGTGATACAAGAGTCTGACCGTCGGGAACGGGAAGCCGCGCAGGAGCATGAGGAAGAACAGCAGAAGTTACGTCTTGAGCACAGAATGCTGCTTTTACAAAAGCGTAAGGAGGCGCGCCTGGCGTTGATGCTGCAGGAGTCCGAGTTCGAGTTGACACTCGAGGCGGAGGAGAAGCAAGCCAGAACGGTATTCGAGCTGGAGGATGCCGTCCAGACTAAGAAAGCCCGTAAGCTAGTTTACGGGGAGGAGATAGAGCGATACAGGGCTAGGGGGGACCAGTTGAATGCCGCTGTGCAGAAAAGCATCGAAGACATTGCCGCACGGGAAGCTCGACTGGCAGAATCACGTGAGAAGGTAGATGCGCTAGAGCAGAGCTGCCGTAAGAAGCAAATTGAGGTACGGATGACAGAGAAGAGAATTGACACACTGACGAAGAGAATCGCCTCCCTCAAAGGAGAGATCGATAAGATGCGGATTCAACTTCGAGAGGGTCTTCAAAGCTCAGTTCGTGAGCGTAAGAACCTGCAACCGAGTTTGAAGGAGGTGCAAAGGGCGCGGCGTGAGGTGGAGGAGGAAAAGGTTGTCCTGAAAAAGGACGAAGCTGTTCTCGAGAAGGAGCTCGCAGAGGTGGAGTCGCTTCGGCAAAAACTCCAAGAAAAGGAAAGGCAAGTCGAAAAGAAGCGCACAATGCTCAAAACGCGTTCACGTGAAATGGCTACCACCATGGCGGAGACCGAGCAAGAAATGCATGACCGGCAGGCTCAAGTTGATCAGCTCCTACAAATTGTACATTACTCTGCATAATCTTTCCTAAATTTTGGCATAAATAATTCATGGGAGGAAAATAGGAATGAATCATCAAAAAATACCGTATGAAATGAATCATTCACATGGAGGGTGGGTAAATTGTTCATGATAAATCATGATTGATTTAGTCGTTATCGCCATAATCGTGGTGACTTGTAATGTTTTATCATTTGTGTAGGCTCAGCCTTATGCGTCCACCGTTGTAACTCAAGCGGAAAAGCTCACTGAGTGGAGGAATGGCATAATCGAGTCTGAAGAACGAGTAAAACAACAGGAGCGGGAGATAGAAGCCCGGGAGCAAAAACTGGCCAACTATTGTCAGCCTTTTGACGAAAGACGATGATGTAGCAAGCTAGCAAGAGGCCGTTGTACCTCTTTGCAAAAAATACATTTTGTCACAGAAATCATTGCATAGATTCGACGTATAATATCCGCGCATTTTATAATCTCTAGTACTGTCGACTAGTGCCTGTGATCTACAACAAACGCATGACAATTGCAGATCATTTTGTTGCCAGAAAAAACCAACGTGAATGCTATGAATGTATAAATAATAATGCCATGTGCATAGACACGGTGCGATATAATGCAAACGGTGCCAAACGCTGCTGCATGCAATGACATGCACAGTACACGTACGTATAGGCCTGCGCATGCATGCTAGCATGACCGATATGTCGACCGAGAGCGCATCGCTCAACCACAAAATGCACCTGCAACTTTTTTTTTATATTTTCATGCGAAGCAAGTGCTATTTTGAACTTTGCAACAGGTAACGTCGTAGAAAGAGAGAGGGAGGACACTACCTACGACACTGTATGCGATGCATGTCCTACATTACGATACTTTGCCATATGTATTCTTCAAGGCAATTGCCCTCTGACTCTTCGCCAATAATCTCAGTTGCGAGTGAATCCAAGATATGACAATGAGGAGATATTCGAATTTTTCTTTCTACGTGAAGGACAAGACCTGAAGAACACAAATCATATAATCCCAGCGAGTTTCAGTGCAATCGGGAAAGCACGTTCACAAGATGCACGCATCACAATTAACATGCTAATCTACACACTCTATTTATAACATCTCGTGATTACACTTTTACACTTCTCATTACAAACGGTTGATTTTTATACCTTCTCCGTTGCATAAGTATATTGCAGCAAACTCAAACCGGAAATAATTTCAATTCCATCGATGAGCTTCTTATCCAATAAACCACGCTTCATCAAGCAGGGCTTGCAAACTGCCACTTTGACTAGAATTATGAGGGTAATTATATACAAAATATGTGCACGAGCATCAAAAGACCACGCAACCAGAATGAAATGTACACTTCTGTGTAACTATCCATAAGAGCATCCAAAGATGTACCCATACTACTTATTACCTCCAGCTTTGATAACATTTTGAATCCTTTCGAGTAGGTTGCCATCAAAGGGTTTTCCAGCTACAATCTTTTCTGAAGTCTCTGGAATCGCCTGAAATCAATTCACCATGCAGGGAAGTGACGATGTAAATTATCCATATCGATGTTAGAACTATATGACGAGGCCCTTAGTTCCCAATTAACTTTTATGTGACACTGATTTAACATAATAATACGCACCAGATTGGCTCCATCGAACATTAACACGACCTGAACAGATTTTCCGTGCTTCGTCTGGAATAAACGACATGTATATGTTACTAAAAACATCAATCATATCAAGCCATCTTTTACCGCCGAGGCCCCAGCCAAGGAAAAGGGAATTGTGGCCCTTTCTGCATCCTCACTCCTTCTGGGATGTAGTGCACAAAAACAATAAGACCAAATTCTATTGATACAGCCAGAGTTAGGATCATGGAACTCGGTATGACCCTTGGACGATGACCAAATCGAGCTTCTTTTCCTCAGATGACGCCATGGTGTCGGTGCTTTCACGCAGTTCTCAAATGTTGAAATTGTTGTAATATTTGGGAAATTAATAACCCCTTAAATATCCACATACAATACGCTGTACTCACTTCATCTATGATTATTCAGAGCTCCTTACCTCTTTCAAGGAATATGAATATTGTCATAAATAAAACCCGCTATTTCCTAGGCAGATGTGCTAAGACAAGTCTTTTCTTTCTTCATTTTAATTTTCCGCGCTACCGACACGAGCAGAGACGTTGGTCACGGACTTGCACACCAACCCAGATGATCTCCTGGTATTATTTTGCCGCATGAGTTAATAGTCGCATGCTCTGAAAACCGCATGGACCATGGACATTTGTGGTGGTTCTCCAGTATTTTCCCTTGTCGCAGGATCCAGATGTCACACGCCTATGTGTGGCCAGCATTTTCCTGTACCGACGACGTGGACCCCCAAGCCCTCATTTGAGGTCTGCGTCAAGGAAAAAGGGAACATTCTCAGACGAAAGGTAGGGGGTTTTGTGCGACTCTGGTACAATGAAATTACGATGTATCGTTACCGAGTTGATTGCCACAAGGAACAATAAATATTCCTTTTGATATCTACGACAATACAATACCGAAGTCGCTTAATGTTTAAAGGAGATTTTTTGAATTTTGTTCGAATAAAGTTTGTATTCCAAATCTGAAAGCGGCCTGCCACACACATCGAAGTTGTGTAAGAGAACCCCCCTACACACCAAATAATTTCCGCTGTAATTTAGAGGGTGAGAGAGAGGGGGAGAGGAAGGAAAGAGTTGGAAAAAATGATAGGGATAAATTGGTCAGATGAGTACAAGGTGGGGTTGTATTACTCTTGATATAAGAGTGGAGAAAAAACAACTGACAAAATCGTTCAGACCCCCCTAAAATTTAGCTGAACTTTATTTTCTTTTGTTCGCCTCCTCAGGACCTTTGTACATAGTTCCCGCAAGTATTTGATTTAGAAGAAAACAGATTACCTTCAACGATGTCAACGTTCGGCCATGCTTTCCGAGTCACAACGTTCGGCGAGTCCCATTGCAAAGGAGTCGGGTGCATCATAGATGGCGTACCTCCTCGCATGAAACTAACTGAAGCAGATATCCAGCCTCAGCTGACCCGGCGTCGCCCAGGGCAGAGCCATCTTACGACTCCTAGGAATGAGAAGGATAGGGTCACCATCTACTCTGGCACCGAGGTATTACGAAATAAGTACTGTGACGATGATTGTCGTCGTAGTAGTGCGTATTGCCGAGACTATGGCGACGTACTGTTCCCCCTTTTTTTGTCATTCTTTGTGGAGAGATTATGAGATTTCCCCGCCGAGCTTATACCTCTATTATTCCTTTATCCTTACTGTCTCGCCTTGTGTTTTTTAATTCGATTGTATCAGTCATTGATGTTTATGTGGTGCTGATTTGCTAGGGGGGATATACGCTTGGGACCCCGATTATGTGCCTCGTCCACAATAAAGATCAACGTCCTGGAGACTACAAAGAAATGGCAGACGTTCCACGTCCATCACATGCGGACTACACCTACCAGAAGAAATATGGCATCCGCGCCTCGAGTGGGGGGGGGCGGTCTAGCTCACGTGAGACGATTGGAAGGGTACGGCTGAAGCTACACAAAAATAAGATTATACACGCGGCTACATAAAATAGGCCTCCTTGTAGGAGGAAAGCTTTTAATAGCGTTTCTCAACTGATTCGCCTTAGCCATCCATTGTACTAAGAGTCATACTAAGATTGTGACTCGTGTTCTCGTACTACTACAATGGCAGGTTGCCGCTGGTGCGATTGCAGAAAAGTGGCTGAAAGAGACATTTGGCACCGAGATCGTGTGCTGGGTAAGTTGTGTGTATGATGTCACGGCGCCCAAGGAGCTCGAGTATAAGAAAATTACTCGGGAGATGGTTGACTCGAACCTCGTGAGGTGTCCAGATCAAGAGTCAGCGGAGAAAATGATGAAACGTATAGTTGAAGCAAAGGTAATGATAATGATCATGATGATGATGATGAGGAGGAGGAGGAGTGTCAACCAACACGATTATGCAGCATTAATAGTAAAGGGGGAGAGGAAAGGCGAGCAAAAAGTATAGAAGAGAGGGGTCATGAGGGTGGTGGTACTTTTGGTGTCTAAACGCTGAAATTTTCTGGATTTTCCTTTTCCTCCTTTTCTCCTCCTCCAGGAAGCCAAAGACTCAATCGGTGGTCACTTGACGTGCGTAGTATATAACTCTCCAATTGGGCTGGGAGAACCTTGCTTCGACAAACTCGAGGCTAAGATTGGTAACAATAATGGCTCCGATTTAACGAAATGATGAACCGTTTATCTTGCTCATTCGTTTACTCTCTGATTCTCCTTAATGGTTCGCACATACACCTTATTTAGCACACGCAATGCTCTCCATTCCGGCAACTAAGGGGTTCGAAATAGGCTCAGGGTTTGATGGCGTGAAGTCGCTTCGCGGATCACAGCACAACGATATGTTCTACAAGAAGAAAGATGGGAGCCTCGGCACGAAGACGAACAATAGTGGCGGCATCCAGGGTGGCATCAGCAACGGTGAGCCGATCGTCTTCCGCATCGCCTTCAAGCCTCCATCCACCATTGGCGCAGATCAGGCTACGTGCGACTTCACTGGTAAATCTGCTCAAAATCGTTTGTTTTTCAGTGTGTTGATTGCAACAAAGCGCGGTAGCGGAGCAGCAGTAGCAGCGATACTAGGAATGTTTCATCATCCACCTTTTTTTGCTCGAAGAAAAATTTGAAAAGAGAGATTCTTCCCCTTCCCACCCCCCCATCTTACGACTCACATTAGTTTAATACTGTTCTTATCATCACCTGACTAACATGATCCGCCTCTCATCATCATAGGATCAGACACTACTCTCGCAGCGAAGGGGAGGCATGATCCGTGCGTGGTGCCCCGCGCTGTATCCATCGTAGAGACGATGACGGCGCTGGTAGTTGCCGATGCTGCCCTCATCCAGCTTGGCCGAGAAAAGGCCGCCGAAAAGTACGATGTAGTGGGAAAGGTCAGTAGTAGTCAATTATGAACACGAGAAGTCAGATTTCTAAAAGAATTTGAGTATTCGTGTGAAGATTTCTTCGTTTTCCCTATCTTAGAACAGATTAAAAACAGCTCCTTCTCTCTCCTTTTCACCCTACTCGTCTCACTTAGGTCAAAAAGCAAGGTGTCAAGCGATCCAATGGCGAAGTTGTTTCTGCCAACGGAGCTTCTGAACAATCTGCAAAGAAGCAAAAGGAGTAGGCTTAGGAGCAGTGTAAATCATGATTCAACATTCGAAGCAAACGTCATGATGCCAGTATACGCCGCCTGTAATCTGATATACTGAAGTCGAAGTATAATACCCGACGTTGGACTACCAAAGTATTAATTGTCTTGCCTCCATTCTGGCATGATGACTAACCACTTGGCAGTTGCGTAATACAAGCTATGTTCACGATAGTGTGCATACGATCTAGACGATGTACGTCCATGCGCAGTACGTAGCCGCTAATAGTGTATGGTCGATGCTTCGACGAACGCTATTGTCTCTAGATCCGCAGTACAATGTTATTATAATGGCTACCTAGGCTATCTAGGCTCTACATGATGCCCATGGAACATAACGTAGCTTGGCCAACACTATAGTCAACCACTACAGAAGCGCAGGCTACTAGCAGGCTTGTAAAATCCTAGAATTACGCATTGGCTAGCTCGATGCACTAGTGCTATTGTATGCGTGTGTCACTTATTGCACAACACACACCAAGTTGTGTATATGTGTATATGTGCATCATATAGACACACGATAGCTAGACAGGCAAATGTATGCTCAAATGCGTTGTGTTCACTGCGCAACGTTCCATCGAAGACATCTAATTACAAGTGCACGTCAGTCGCACACGTACGGCCATCTAGCCATCGCGTATTGTGCTGCGCCAGCCAGCGTCAATTAAGTGACATCTTCTATGCCTTATATAATTTATCTGTATGTTTTTGCACATCTACCTGCTAGCACATAGCACAGCATGTTCAATGTACCGAGTGAATGTAACTGTGCATGTTGAGAAAACCTTTTGCGAAAAAGCAAGCACACGGCGGTATCATTCACCAACGTGGATTCGCATCTCTTGAGCTCCAGTCACCTCGCTCCGTAAATTCATCTCTTTATGAACGACGATCACGACACGCAATGCACGTTGTTGACATCTGCTTGGTTAGGACATCCGCTTGAAGCGAGTCTGTCTGATGATAGGGAGAGGCCTGTTGGGCATGTGTTCCATGTTCTCGGCGACGGGCTTTGGCATCTCGACCTTTGTTGTAGATACAATGCAAATCGTTATTAACAGTCAAAACGTACGACGATATTGGAAACGAAAGGCCAAAATAGCAGCAGCATGAAAGGCAGGTTTTGATGCGAAATTAAGAACAGCGCACCTCTTCCTCGTAGTATTCTGGCTTGGCTTTGATCTCATCCGAGAGTTTCTTCGTCTCCTCATATACCTGATAGTGAATGAAAAGAAAGTTTTTTATTCGGTTTCATCCTCATCAATCTCCCTCAGTGCGTGCTGGCATGAGAACTACCTCCCAGGCAAGCTTCTTCACTCCATCAAAATTTTGCTCCTGAGTTATGTGTTGCGTATGTGTGTGTGTGTGTGTGTGTGTGTGTGTGCGTGTGCTGTGTACGAAATATATCATCTATCACAGATTCAGAGCCGTACCCTAGAAGGATAGTTGCGGCACACAAACTTGACCATATCCGTCTTCTCGTCATAACGAGCGCCAACCAATTCTGTTGTTGATGGTGAGAGGAATAGATTGATATCAAACACGATGGAGAGTAAGAGCATCGCTGCTAGCATTCTCTAGCAGAAGTGAGGCTATTATTCTCTCTTCTCTACGAATACTTGTATTACTACAAGAATTGGAGAAGTACATATTAATAGCGGTAGTGGCGGTGATACTGGCAAAAATAGTAGTAGCAGAGTGGTAGTAACTTGCTCTATTGTGTTGTCATCGCATATCTGCAATGGTAGTTGATCATCCGTGATATAAATACCACCTACCTTTGAACACTCCCTGCTCTAGAGAGTCAAGGCCCATGTCCTTGAGGTAGGCGTAAAACTTCACAGTCTTATGCTTCTCGGGCGTCTCGTCCTCAAACGGTAGGGGCATGTCAACTAGCTCTTGGAAGACGTGATTCTGCTCGATCCAATACGGGAACGGGGGGTTCTCTGTGAAGAGAGAAACGAGACAACAAAAGAAGCAACACACAAGATAAGAATATGGTCGTGATAGGGAACCAAGGAAAAGATATGCGATGACTTTACAGCTTGCTATAGACATTACAATCTCTTTGTTATCATCATAAGGGCGTGGTGAATGAGAATGCATGAATCGTCGTATGTGCCTCTAGTAGCGAGTGCCATCGCACCATCCGGCTTTCATCATCCTTTCATCAGGTCGCAGCGTCATCACCATCATCATCATCATCATCATTATCATCATCTTACACATAAACATCATCATCATAAAATATGACACCTTTGCGAGGCCACACGTCGGGGTCCCTCTCCTTCGTCACTGCCCAAAAGTAAGCGTCCTCCTGTAACAAACATGTGTTGATGATGATGACGAGTGCACATTGGAGGTGGCGATAATGGCCGTAAGACATAGCGATTGGGCGGCTCATAGGAAGGGTCAACAAAACGGAGCGGAAGGGACGAGAAACAAAAGAGAAACAAGACTTTCCATTCCCTCCCCCTCACATCACTATAGGTCTTCTTCACACTCCCCACTCCCACCTTCTCATTGAGGCTTTGAATGTTCCTTGCCTGAGTGATCGCTGGTCCTTTTGCAAAATTTTCGACGGCCCACTCCTTCATTCTAGCCTCAATCTCATCGTATTCAGCCTCCAGCTCCTCGTAGCAGCGGACGTTCTTCTTCCAAACGTGATTCATCTTCTTACGCTTTGTCATAGAGAGTGGGGGGCTTGCGCTGACGCCCATCTGGCTTCCTGTATTGCGGATACAAATGTAAATGTAAGAACGTGGATGACGGCCTTGGGGGCATATTACCTTGATCGTCAGGATATCCTTCCTCTCCCAACGTATCGCCACCTCCCTCCTCGTCATCGTAACCGATTTTGTTCTTCGCATCGTTTTCACGCTGTGCTTTTGCGCGCACAATCTCCCGAAGTGGAATTCCCTGCTGTTTCTTGTTCTTGGCCGGGTTGGCCGTCTTTGTTTTTGGCTCTGGCTTTAACTCATCCTGTGTCGTTGTTTCATCATGGTAAGACATCTTGTTGCGTGGTGCTTATGATATGCAACGCATGTGCGCTTGTGTATATATTGGATGTGTGTGTGTGTGTGTGTGTGTGTGTGTGTGTGTGTGTGTGTGTGTGTGTGTGTGTGTGTGCGTGTGTGAATGAAACTGTGTTGGAATATGCCCTTCTTCTGACTAACAACAATACTCAAAAAGGGCGCCATCACATCTGCATCTCTATTGCCATTCTCTTCATTTTCTAAGTATTACTCTGTCTTGAACTTGGTCCATAAGGTCATCCAACATGCTGGTTAGCACTGTCGGAGCTCCAGCTGAAATATGTTAGTTGTTTGGATTAGTAGGTAACAGCTACCATTTTTGTGAAACTACGCAGTATATCCACATGTCTTCATGAAAGTTTCAAAAGGTTGCAAAAGCTTGATAATAATGATGATGACACTTGTCGTTTAGTCGGGAAAAAACCATCAGTAGATGTTCTCACGAGGATGCGTTCATCCCCCCCCCTCACAACACGACTCTAGTACATACCGTCGTCCCTATCCTTGCCTTGACCCCATGAGCTGAACAAGCGAGGAGCTGAGCTCATCCTGGTAGATCTTACGTTTTGGAGGTGATTTGTGGAACATGTAGCCCATCCCCCTCCTCTGATGAGGAGAGGAAGTCTCCGCCCGCCCCTCCGCACGCTCGCACGCACGCCTACTGCCATTGGAGGTTGTTCTGTGGCGGTGGCTGGGAACGACAATTATTGCTTGTCGTATACACAAAATGGAATGCAATTTTAAGTTTCACATTGAAAACCCCGTCTAGGATATTCTGCCGATAGATTTTTATCATGATTGATTTGAGAGTTGGTAACCAAAATTAATCGATGATATTGTTCTGCGACAACATATCCTTGTTGTCGCAGAACGAAAACATAACAGCATTCTTTTTCGTACCAAGGAGCCGCTGCTCGGAGAGTTCATGGAAGTGGAAGGGCAAAGGAGCTGTAGCTCCGCCATCCAAGTAACACACACACACACACACACACACACACACACACACACACACACACACACACACACACACATAAAGACAGGCAGACACCACAATAATCATACACCTGCGCATGCCTTGTAAACCTGCTAAAGAAAACATTCGCTTCCCATTCACAGCCGCAGTGTCTAGACAGCGACGATGTCTTCAACCTCGATCTCGCCCAAAATCGTATCTTTGTCATCGATGGACGCCCTTCGGGAGCATTCAAGCAATCCCATCTCCTTACAGCGCGGAATATACAGCTCGGGCAGGATCCATCGTCAGTCGAAGACGCGGGGGGGGATAAAGCAGCGGCCGATCGCAGCCTTGTTGCGAAGTTTATCGAGGACCAAATGTTTGACAACCCTCCGGATATGATAAAGACAGTGCTAGTCTACGGCGACTCGAAGTCAGTTCAGAGTGTTCAAAGGATTCTGAAAGCGCTCTGCGGTGGTGGGATTATGGCCGAGTATAGATTCAAGGAGCTGTTACTTTTTCCTGATTACGAGCAGCTGCTGGACACGTACCCATTCCTGACGACGAAGAAAATTTATCTCCCTGAAAACGTAGTGTACTACCCTCAACTCGTGCGGGAGCTAGGGGGGGGGGTGTATATCGGTGGGTATGGGCAAGCGAAGAGACGGGAGGTCTTTGAGCACCTTAGGATCACCCACGTGGTCAACATCACAGACAAGCTGCCAAATACATTTGAAGACGACGATCTACTCGAAATCAAGTACCTCAGACTAGAGCTGGAGGATTATGAAGACGCCGCGCGAGAACTGAAGGATGCCATTTTAGCGGCCATGCGGTTCGTCGAAGAAGCACTGCCATCGCTCCGGAAGCAACCAAACAGAGAGCCAAGGTCGTCGCCCAATAAAGTGCTCGTTCATTGCCATAAAGGTCAGA
Organism: Bigelowiella natans CCMP2755; assembly: GCA_000320545.1. NCBI lineage: Eukaryota > Cercozoa > Chlorarachniophyceae > Bigelowiella > Bigelowiella natans. The sequence continues at coordinate 36,125 of ADNK01000255.1, read as the reverse complement.
GTCGCTCAGGGTCGGTTATCATCGCTTTGTTAATGAAACATCTTAGAATCGGCTACGATGCGGCACTAAAATGCGCACGGAATGCCAGAGGTATTATTCGGCCCAACCCCGGCTTTGAACACCAGCTGCGGGAAATGGCGGCAGGGCTGATGGCGGAAACGCATAAAAGTGTCGCGATGAAACTAGAGAAAGGAGAGGACAACGAATCGAAGGAAGTTGCTTCCACCTCTTCTTCAGCTTCTAAACCGATGACAACAAAGATGACGACGACAAAGCAGATGGCAAGCAAGATGCAAATGGATGAGGAGGAGATAAAGGTTACCGCTCTGCGACGGTTGATGCAGGTGCGGAAAGAGAAGAAGCGAAACGGGGCCAACGACATTTGCCTAATTGCGCCCGATCTATATCTCAGCGGTATAGGAGGTGCGTATAACAGGAGCGCTCTGGACGCAGCGGGTATCACCCACATTCTAACGGTGGCCGAATCTATCCCCCCTCGGTTCCAAGGCTCCTTCGTTTACAAAAGAGTAGCGCTTAAAGATAGCCCCACGGCTAAGTCCCAATTAGCCAAAGTACTGCCGGAATGCATCCAGTTCATCAGGAAAGCACTCGAGCGTGATGATGAGAATCATGACGATGACAAGAAAAAGAACAAGGTACTCGTCCACTGCTTTGAGGGTCGGTCGCGGTCCCCTGCTGTGCTCATCGCATACCTGATGCAGACTAAGCAGATGTCCCTATCGGAGTCTTTGGCACTCCTGAACAAAGCAAAGAGAGGCGGGCAGGTGGTGGGGGCTGCTGGTGGCAGTGCAGTAAATACAAATGTGCAGCCCAATAGTGGGTTCATGTCCATTCTACGGAGCCTCGATAAATTATGAGCTATGTTTTTTTGTTAATTCAAAGACAGAAGTGATATATTGAATGTTTACAAGGCCTGAATTCCTCTACAACAATGCATGTGCTACACACCATCACGTACATGCTTTGTAGCGTCTAGCTCTAAGATATGTCGCACATTTGGATAAGCCATACACACACACAAGCAGCGCTTCAAACTGCAGATAAACATGTATAAGCCATTGTATAGTGATCTATTTCACATGCTATCCAACGATACATCGATCATCATATCATCTGGCATGCATTCGCCAGCCAGCCGCCCATGAAGCACAATTAGCCGCAGGTTAATGTTCTTAGGGAGTATTATATATGTATTGCACATACAACTTAAGCGCTGTATGTAGCCGCTGCTCCGCACAGCTACATTAGGATGACCATTGGAAAATTTTGAAACATTTCATTACATCCGTCTCACATATTACATATAGTTACATTAGTATATTAGGATGACCATTGAAAAGTTATAATCACTTCATTCCATCAGTCTCATATATCGTTAAGAATTTCCTGGGCTGTAACAATCAATCAGTTCACACTAGCTCGCCGCTAGCACAAGCGCGGCTGATGCGCTCACACATCGATCGTAGCATGGCAGGCACAAGCTGGTACATGGCGGGGCCATGCTAGCATGAGCCATGCAGCATCAGACATTGCATACTGTGCTAGCATGTGACGGATTGCACGCGCTGTGCTATGCCATTTAGTACATTAACACATTAAATGCCTAACAAGTGCGCCATGCATACTTGTACCAGACAAATGCACTATGGTAGACACACGTAATACTACTGTGTCTATTATCACTCACACACGTAAGCATTGCACGCAATAGTGTATTGCATGTCTATCATGTTCGATTCGTCTACTCGTGCTGCGACCATATATTGATTTTCAACATGGCTTCGCACACATGCTTAGACGACGTGCACAATTCCCTATCAACATTCCCTCCATCTCCTATTGTCCATATCGCTATTCCTCTTGGCCTCAAGCAGTTTGCTTGTGCTGATGAGGAGCTGCGACTGCGTCGTCGCTGCTGCTGACAGAAATTGACGGGTCTCGCCTAAAGCGCTCAGTCCCTGGAACTCGACGGAAAATTCGGGCTCCCTGCTGCTTCGCATCTTCAATCTCCACGTCTTCCGTGCTTAACTCTCTCTGCGGGAGCAGAGGCGTCGGTGTGCTTTTTTCTGAGGAGGGAAGAGACTTTTTAGTTATCGGCGCGATGGAGTTCGCACCAGTATGACGTTCCATCATTCTCTACCCGAATCTCTTTAGTCAATAATAACAGCTACAACAGCTTCCTACTAGTACGTACTCGCAGGATAGTTTTTGGAGGGAGAAGCGCTTTGTCGAAGCCACACCACACCGCCGAGGAGGTTCAGTTGGCGACCAACGCCTGAAAACGGTACGAGATGCAACAACAACAACAACAACAACAACAACAACAACATCGGAAATTGTGAACTAAAATGGTGGCCAAGCTGTGTAGCCATTTGGGAGCAAGGTTGGAGAGATCCATGTATATTGTGACATCAAATCGAGTGTGGTCACATCACGCCATCGATCATTGCGGATGATGAGTCTATCTCGATACTACTACTACTACTACTACTACTACTACAACAACAACAACAAGTACCCCCTGCTTTCCATCGTAACATGTCTTTGTTGGAGCGTTCGCGGTCCAACCAAAGGCCCCTCAACCAGAGCTTCCCCGTCGACTTCTGTGTGTATAATGCCTCCGTACGCCGTCCAAGCCCATGCACTAGTCTGCAATGTTGCAACAGCAAGATTATGGACAATCTGGATGATGACGATGATGATGATGATGGTGGTGGTGGTGCTGTAGGTCATGATTCCCCGCTCCGAAGGGGAGGGGTTAAGGATGGGCGGTACCTTCCATCGATGTGCGGTTCTTGCCTTTGCGTTGTATTCTGTACCAGCCAGTCGCCCTTTTCGTGCGACAACACAGATTTGGAATTGGTTTTGAAAGTTGGTGGAGAAATTGAGGAGAATGCGCGGGGGAGGGGAGACTATTCAATATGCCACATTATACACGCGCGCGCAAACACGCACAAACGCGTATCCTAACCTGCACGAGCTGTAAATCACTGTAATCGGGGTCCGTGAGGTCTATAGAGGAGGAGAAAAGGCCATCATCAAATTGAGCGGTATATTAATATTTACTTCCCATCGGTATGGTATGCACAGGATGATGTCATTCCAGCCAATCCCCGCATCGATATCACCCGCCACGACCACCATCATTATCATCATAAGCATAATCAACGTTGTCGTCATGACCACGATCAATATCTGCTGGATGTATCATCGACGTTGCTTGGAGGCAGAAAGCAGCAGGAAAAATAACAACAACAAGAACAACAACAACAACAACCATATCGTAACTCCTCAGGATCTCCATCGTCTGCCATTGCGTCTTCCGTTTCCACGGGAGTTTGTGTAAGCTGCCGGTCATGTAGAGGAGGAGGAGGAGGGGGGAGGAGGAGGAGAATGATGCAGCAGCAAATGACATTCGTGCTTGTTTTATCATTTCTCCTCTCTCTCTCTCTCTCTCTCTCTCTCTCTCTCTCTTTCTTTCTCACAACCGAAAGAGAGCCGTCCCATTTGCTGTAATCAAGCGACTGAAGGAAGAGGAAGGAGGGAGGAGGAGAGGAAGATCAATCAAAATCACACTCAAACAAAATAGCTACATTCAAAGGAACGAATGGCCACGAGAGGACAAAAGTAGCAGCTAACACGTATTGTGGTATTTTAAAAGGGGCGAACAACCCTTGTATCGAGCTTGCTGCGGGCCCTTAGGAGCTCCTCATTACGCTGCTCTCTTGCAGTCTTAGCTTCGAATTCTCTCATCGACTTACTCCACCTTGAGAACGACGGCAAGATAATGACGGAGAAATATGAGGAAGGGGGCGGGGGGGGGGGGAGGGAAGGGAAAAGGAAATAGATATATCAGGACGTATGGAATGGTGAGCCGTCGCCAAGAACTGTTCACGTCGTTGGAAAATCATCACCGACACTTTTCGTCCTACTTTTCTTTGGCGAATGAATTGATGCTGGCTTGAGAGAAACAGCGCCTCTCTACTACTACTACTACTAATGCCAAAGATGAACGAATATTATTCTCGCTTCTACTGTTCTTCTTCTCCTTACTGAGATTCTGAGACAGACGCTCCCTTTTTGAACTCGTTCCGCAGTCTGGTAGTAGTAGTAGTAGTAGTAGTAGTAATAATAATAAGTACATGGCACAACATAAGAGCACACACACACACACACACACACACACACACATACAGAGCGGGAGAGAGAGAGAGAGAGAGAGAGAGAGAGAGAGAAATAAATAAATATATCATTGCAAATTTATTTCTCTCTCTTTCTTCCGTCCCCTCTCTCCATTCCACCCCTCTCCTTACTTCTGGAGAGGCGTCTCCAGGTGTTTATAGTCTTCCCAGTGGGGCCTTTTATACTCTTCGTCAATGTGCTGCAGCGAAGGAGGAACTTCGTTTGGAAACCGTTCAATGGAAGGACGATAATCACTGTTGTCATCACTCTCCTTCGAGTAGGAGGAGTGGGAACTGAAAGCAGCGTCCCGGTCTTTCCCTGCCTTATTATCGTCCCCACCATCAGCAACGGCTTGTTGCGGTGGTGGCATGGACGATGATGATGACCCTCTCTTTGCGTCTTGCTCTCGCCGGGGCGGCGAAGATACTGTAGTGCGGCCACCGTCATCATCGTTTTGCTCCTTCTCCTTCTCCAACCTTTCATCGTGGTCCTGCTGCTGCTGCTGCTGCTGCTGCTGCCTCGCACCTACTCCCCCTCTGAGCACGTTGACCTCTGCGAGTTGAATATTATGGAGGAGGAGCTCTTCCACTTCTTCTTCTTCTTCCGCCGTGCGAGAAGGGGGGGGGTGGATAACGAAGAACCTAGCTGTTTCCTTCTCTTCTTCCTTCTCCTTCTGCTCCTGCTGCTGCTGATGATGATGATACTGATGACGGCGGCGATGGTGGAGAGGAGAAAGGTAAGTCTCAGTCTCCTCGACAAGTATTTCTGGCTGCTGTTGTCGTTGTCGTCGTCGTTGTTGTTGTTGTTTCCGAAGAGAGAATGTCCTTTCCATAGAAGGAGGAGTGCGCAGGGTCGGTATCGTAGCTGTCGCTGCTGCTGCTGCTGCTGCTGCTGCTGCTGCTGCTGCTACTGGCCTGGCAGCAATAACGCCTTGTTCTTTCATCCTTCTTTGAGTAGTCGAAACCAGCTTCACCCCTCTACTAAATACATGCGTTTTTTTTTTTAAATAATACAAAGAAATTGTAGATTGTCGGTGATATTATAGCAACGAACCTTACTCTTCCTCCTCCCCCCCTTCCACCGCGCAGCTGAAGGCAGCTCAATCGACGGGCCAGGTAGGATGCCTACGTTAGGAGGAAGTTATGGAGAAAAGAGAAGGCACAACGATGGTGTTGGGCGAGTGATCATCTTCTTCTTCTTTTTCTTCTTCTCCTTCTTCTTCCCATCATATATCGGTAGGAATGGTACATCGTGAATCGTCGCACCGCCACTACCTGTTTCGCATGATTACTATCCTGGTTGTTCGCAGGTAGGCGGATGCCATGGCTGCGGCACGCCTCCATGGTTGCAGTTATGTTTACCTCCCTCCTTATCCACCTAGGGTTGAAGGGCAAGGGCGGGTGAGAATGTGTGTGTGCGCAGAAAATGATGAGGGGTGTCAGTATAAATATACATCGACCATAAGTATCACTTCATTTAAAATATGTATATATATATATATTAAAATATGTATATATATATATATATATATATATATATATATATTTGAGATGCTCCGCGAGACGCAGGAATGCATGAAAAGATGGCTGTTCTTGCTGTATGTATGCGGTGAGGGATGTTGTGAAAGCACCTTCTGAGGCGAGCCATATAGCGCCCCATCTGATGCTGATAGTCAAGATACAGCCGTGAATTCTGAGACCTTCTATCATCGCGATCCATCTTCATAGCTGCTGCTGCTGCTGATGATGATGATGGTGATGTGAGCTTCAGTCCCTCTTCCTGCTGTTGCGACTTTGTAATGACGTTAGGGTTTGTCCCGGTGTAGTTGCGACCGCGAGAAACTGCGGGGCGCGGCGGCTTCACTGGGGGCGGAATGCCTGCATCAGCCTTGACGAATATATGATTCCCATCCTGAAGTATAAATCCATTCGTGTTCATCTCTCTCTCTCTCTCTCTCTCTCTCTCTCTCTCTCAATCTTTTGTGTGTGTGCGTGTGTTTGTTTAACTGTTGTGTGTGTTGCACGGGCCATTGTGGTGCTGATGACTGGCAGTGATGGTGTGAGTTTATCATTAAGTCTCCTCACCATCTCAGTGTTGTTAAGTAGCACGATTGCATTCTCCGCCTGCTCTTTCGTTGAGTACCTGCATTTGTAAGATTTAGGAGGAGGGGAGAGGATGAATAGATAGTAATGGGTATGGTGGTAATGACTGTGCTGGTAATCGTGCACGTTCAGAAACACACATAAACAAATACACGCCCTCTACTACTACTACTACTACTACTACTACTACTACTAATGATAATAACAAGACACATAAATTAACACAAGTCTCCTCCCACTAATCAATCATTTCATTACTCGGCGATGGCAAATGCGACGGCGTCACTGCCGTATCTGCGCATGATTTGGACTCCACGAACCTGTGCAGCAGCAGCAGCACGAGTGATAACACAACCATACCATTATCAGGTGATAATAATGATAAGTGTTACTACTACTACGACAACTAATATGCGCACACGCTGATTGAGATTGACGTATGATGACTGCCACGCCTACAACCAATACTCACTACTCCCAACACCAACTGTAGCACCAACAGCAGCGCAGGGCATTAAAGCACCTCGCCTGCTTTCTTCGCGAGCTCTTCGATCTGGGCCTCGGTGTAGTTGCGGTTTTGGGGAAAATTGCCGATGAAGACGTTCCGTGACCGATCGATGAACTGCAGCAGCCCTGAGAGCGCCTTTGTCACGTTGAAGAAGCCAGACTTACTCTTCTCCTTCTTCTTCTTATTCTTCTTCGTTGCCTTCTTGTTTCTCCCGCCCTCCACCGCCGATGACGTTTTGTTTAGACCACCGCCGTCCTTCTTCCCTGCCCCCCCTTTCGCCATTACTTTTCTCTCCCCCCCGCCGTGTATAGTATTATTCTTGCCTATATAATGCCCCTTTCCGCCTCCTCCTTCCTCTCCTCCTGAGGTGGTACCTCCCCGAAGCCGATCCACCAGTCCCTCCTGCCCCCGGCCCCCTTCCCTTTTCTGTTTCTTCTTCTGCTCAGCGCGTATGTAGCGCCGGCTTCCACTGAGCTCTACCAGCTCTTTCTTCACTTTCCAAGGGTACTGACGGTCCTTCTGCACAACTAACCGGCGGTCAAGCAGCACTGAATTGTTGAGCGATTCCACAGCTCGAATTGCGTAGCGTGATTGCGAGAAACGGACGTAGGCAATGCCCTGCGAGCACCTACTCGTCGTCGTCGTCGTCGTAGTAGTAGTAGTAGTAGTAGCAGTAGTAGTAGTACAAACAGACAACGATTGAGGATTGAGGATTGCGTGTTACTGTGACGAAAGGAGGGCTGGTGGGGGCTCCAGTTGGATATATATATATATATATATATATATATATATACAAATATGAATATAACCGTAACATTAATAATGCATCTGCTGCTACATATATACAGAAGTGCTGCTTGCTACTGCTGTCTGTTGGTTGTTCATCGTACTACCCATCTCTCTTACGCTTGAGGATCTGAACCTCCTTCACAGGTCCTGCTGCCGACATGTGCTCCGACAAGTCCTCCGATTTGGCGTCGTAGCTCAGGTTTCTCACAAACACCACGTCGCTCGCAGTCTTGTTGTAGAAGTTCAGGTGGGGGTAGCTTTGGAAGGGAAGAGACAGGAAAGGAGGGGGGTGCGGCAAAACAAGGTAGCATGGTTTAGGAGAGGGTTCTCGGTGTAAATGAGAACGTATGCGCTCTGGTGGGGAGGGAGGAAAGAAGAGAAAGTAAGATTACTGTTTTGGCGTCTTCTTCTTCTTTAGTTTCTTCCGGATTTTGTCGGCGCGTTGCACCATGATCGTACGGCCTAGAAGCTCAGTTTTATTCAATTTACGAATCGCTCGAAACGCACTGACAGTGTCTGCATACTGCACGTAGGCCTTGCCATTCGGAGCCCTGAAAGTTTTTATCATAGCAGTATTTTACAAAGATGGTCCAAAGAATCGCCCATGTTCAAGGACATGAGAAGATCCCGGGTGCCAGGATGTTTGGCTTGGAACTGTATTTCTCAGTAGCTTCGATGTACCTTTCTGTAGGTAATATTACTTCTTCTTCTTCTTCTTCTTCTTCGTCTGTACATAAATACTGGCAATGCTACTATGGTTTCTCTGTGCGAATACTACCCATTCAGGTGACGGCTCCTCACCATATTGATGCTTGTAACAATCCCTGCTTCTGACATGTGATCTTTAAGTGCCCCCTCCGTGGTCGTCGATGCGTTCAACCCACTCACGAAGACCTCTGCAAACTCGCTTTTAGGCCGACGGCGCGGATTGAGAACGATCTTCTCGCCGCCAAGCAGACTGTTGGAGAGTGTCTCTATAGCGTACGAGGCACCTGCTACATCGGAAAACTGCACAAAGGCCTCCCGCTTGGCCACCCTGTTTGTGTGTATGTGTGTGTGTGTGTGTGTGTGTACTTATTTCATATTGTATATATGATACGCGTTGGGCTTCTTTGCAGTAATCTATGTTTGTGAATGTGCACTTGTAGTTCTTTCAGGAGGGATAAAATACATACAATCTGCCCACAGGGGGCACCAACCACCATATTATGCCACATCCAATATCGATATGATCTTGTTATACTTCGCACGCCAACTGTTACGCCCCCCCCTCCCCCTCTCTCTCCTTTACGAAAATGAAATCTCATTCCCACCGAAGTCCCTCTACGTACCCATTTCTTTGTTTCAGGATGTCCACTTTCTCAACGCCGCCAGCTGTATCCATACGGGCGCGTAGCTCCTCAGCGGTCACAGATGGGTCGACATTGAACACATGAAGCGAGCACCAGTCACCCTGTGTCATCGCCCCATCGTCTTCGCCATTATGCACAACTTCCATCTTTTTTTCGAAGAACAAGCTCTTGGACAGCTTCCTCTTCGCATTAGCAACGCCTTCATTATCAGCATAGCGAACGAAAGCCCTGCCTTTAAAAGTCCTAGAAATTGATGATGAATAGCAGAGGAAGAGATAGAGGTGTGGAAAGACAGTTAAACGATGATGATCACATGGAGCTTTCGGATGGATGATGCACAGGTTTAAATTTTTAATGTGTATTAACTAACCCGTCGAGACCACGAATCAACCGCAAATCCTCAACTACTCCTGCAGTAGCCATATGACTCCTCAAGTCTGATTCGGTTGCCTCTCTAGATAGCTTGTACACGAAGACTGTTCTTTCGTCGAGCCCCTCAGTATCATCATCATCATCTGCAGGTCCATTACCATCGCCATCGCTATCTTCATCCTCGCCGTTCTCCTCGTTTGCATCGCCTACCTCTTCATCGGATTCTTCTTCCTGGTCTTCATCACCACCACTTGCTCCTCCCCGGAGCATCTCCCACATGCTACTGTCACCTGCGATTGATACCTCTGCTTCTTCGAAAGGAGTAGTAGCAGTAGTTGTAGCAGCAGCAGCAGTAGTGTGTAGCAGTCCACCCCGTTGTCGCTGCTGCTGCTGGTAAGAATTATGTCGAACCACTTTTGGCTCATTAAAACGAAGGGATCCCATGGGTAAGTCGGCCATAACAGCAGGAGAGGAGCTCTTTCCCAGAGAGTGGTATCCTGTGGTGTTGTTCTGAGGCAGGTTAAGCACCACTCCGCAGGCCACAGTAGCTAAAACTGCCACCGTTATCGCTACCCATCTCTCTCGGGTGCGTTTTATCTCCATGTTCAGCCTTTGGTATCTGTGCATCTTTTCAAAAGCAACCTTTTGCTGGGCTACTAGCACGAGGGTTCGCCCATCGGCGGCCGCCATTCCATGCGCATTTTAGTTGTTGTTGTTGTTATTGTTGTTGTTGTTGTTATTATTGTTGTTGTTGTTGTTGTTATTGTTGTTGTTGTTGTTGGTGTTGTTTTTCTTCACGGAGAGCCACTGTGAAGCACTCTGTTCTAAGTCGCGCAGTGATAATAGCCTCGATCTGACTGAATTTTCATCGCATTTGATGCTACGACAATTTTTTTTACTTGACGCACAATATCATACCCATGGTATCTGTGCTGTAAAAAATAGGAACCCTCTCGTAAACAGAGAAAAACTGCGGCAAGTAAAACATGGGTAATTTCTAATTCTCTTAGGGCTTTCGGGAATGTCGTAAAGTGTGATAGGGACCCTAATCTGAGGAAACTCTCCCTTCGCAGTGCTTGATTCTTCCAAGTTACAAATTTCTCATATCTCGCTTCCTTTCGGGAACGTGTTTGGGCTTGAGATATTCCCGCGCAGCTGTGCTCTTGATTTCCGAGCTGCGCCGTAAAATTATTGTTCATATCGAAACAAAATTAACTGGTTTCGATCCAAAAGCGTTACACCGTAAAGCAAAGTTGTGTCTTAAAATTGCATACTCCATCCGAAGGTGCTTCAAAAAAGGACACAGCCTCGGATTGAGATTCTCCCTCCTCGCACAATCAGAGTGCATTGCTTGATAGTTAAGAGTAGACGAGAAATAAGAAGCCGCAATCTATAGCCCGATGAACGGCGATTCAAAACGAGGAACGAGCGAGGGCGAGCTTGCACACGGATGCGAAGGATATATCCACGATGTGCGTACAATGTCCAAGCATGTGTGTGTGTTATGTGTGTTCCATTTATTATTCGCAGAGCAGAGAGCTTGAACAGCAGCAGGTATACATTTACTCGTAGTGGTATTTTATGTGAACAGGCTATGACTGTGATCGTCATCGGTGCTTCTGGAGATTTGGCCAAGAAAAAAACGTACTTCTTTCACCTCCACACCCTATTCTGATATGGCATAGCAGTATTCTTGGCGCAAAGCGCGATGAGTGCAATCCTAGAACCGATAAAATGTTCGTTGGTACAGGTATCCTGCGCTTTTCACGCTGTATTTAAAGGGTTTCCTCCCAAAAGGCATCAAGATCTTCGGTTATGCTCGTTCTGACAGAACGGACGAATGGCTTCGTGAGCGCATCAAACCGTACCTGGAGGTCGTTCGCACCAAACATGCGCCTTTAGAGATATACACAAGTTAAAAAATTTCTTCCAATATCCGAACGGCAGTAACTCTGACAAAAAAATCCAATGATTCAGCTAACTTCACCATTCCCCTCCGTTCCCTATTCTGAATTTTCGAAACTAATTCAGAAAGATGAGCCAGGTTCAGGGGAAGAATTGGAGGAATTCTTGAAGCTCTGCGTGTATCGGAGGTTGGTGCCCCGCTCCCTTTAGCTGTCACCATGTAGTTGATCATCAATCCATCCTCAGAGGGCAGTACGGCAGCACTGAAACCATGGGGAAGCTGACGGAAGAGTGTTCGAAATTTGAAAAGGAAATGATGTCTTCAATCAAATGTGCTAAAGGTCTACGGTCTACCTGTGTTTCACATGAAGCAGTCACATCTGATGGGCTCTCCTTTTCCAAACCCCCCCTCCCGTATACTACTCCTTCTCGCCCTGTTTGTGTATTTATAGCCAATCGACTCTTCTACTTCGCTATCCCTCCCTCCGTCTACGCCGACGTCGCAGGGGCGATCCGCAAAGCAGGAGTAGCAACAGGTATAGAATCTACGTGCGCATGTGCTTCCCCCATGACTCCCAACGAATTCTCCGTGTTGCACGATTGTTGAACTCACACGCACGCACACACACACACACACACACACACACACTTACGCGCGCGCGCACAGCATTGGAGAGACCCGTGCAATCATATCCCCACCCCCTGCAAATACAGACGGATGGACGCGGATGATTATCGAGAAACCCTTCGGTCATGATCTTGAATCTGCGGAGGTTCTGTCGAAGAGGCTGGCATCGCTATTTACCGAGGTGAGGGATGGGAAAAGAAATGTAGTGGAAGCTTCTTTTTCATCGATGCTCTAACAAAACAAGCAAAATAATGAGAATGGCCGAGGACACATTTGAAATCAGTAAGATTGCTCTGCTCGACAGACTGAGTTGGGGAGAGCCTCGGGATCTTCTTTTTCATACTATACTAATTATTTTAACAATAGCAATAGCAGCCTATTTTCAATCCACAGCATCTACCACCTTTTGCACCTCTTTGAGCTGCTCATAACCACCATCATTGTCATCATCGTCATCTTCTAATTCTCCTGTCTCTTCTTCTTCTCTCAGGACTACATCTTTCGAATCGATCATTACCTAGGCAAGGAGATGGTGCAGGTTCTATTCTTTCTTTCGTTCTTAGTACCGTGGGTTGCAAGGAAGACAATGACCGCTTCAAGACATAAGGTTTGCTTGTTTGTCTAACTTTCTCTCGGTCGGTGGTGTTATCATCAGAATATGCTTGTCCTTCGGTTCGGAAACGTGTTCTTCGAGCCGCTTTGGAACAATAAGTACATAGATTGCGTCTATATAAGGTCAGTTTTCTTCGCGGACCAAAAACGTATGAGTTGGTGGAGTGGCGAAACGGAGAGAGGATGATTGCGTTTTGAGCCCTCTCCTTCATTTCACACACTACGACCTCGTCTATATAGTATGCGTCGTCAACAATATCTTCTCATCCCCCCTCACCTCACACCATAGCTTCAAGGAACCGTTCGGCACGGAGGGGAGGGGCGGATACTTTGACTCATCCGGCATCATTCGTGATGTCATGCAAAACCATCTCTTGCAGGTCCCCCCTCGCGTCGATGACGACGGCAAATACACAGTTTAACTTTAACAGGGCTGTGGTTGGGCATGAATGTGCGTATTATGTGTGTGGGATCGTATGTGTCTGTGCGCACACCTGTCCATTGTACTAAAAGCTCGTGTCACGAACCGTTTCAGGCGTTGTCCCTCTTCGCCATGGAGCCTCTACGTCTATCGAAGACGGGGCCTCTGTGCGCAATGAAAAGGCAAGCCAGGAGAAGGGGAGGGGACAAGCGTAGTGGGGTAGTGGGATGACGTTGGATGTGGCTGGCGGCAATGCGATTAGTACCATTGTCTGCAGAATAGAGGCTTTCGAAAGGACTGTCCCTGTGATATTTTCCCACTAGAAACGACCATCGTAAATTCATTTATTTATCTACTTTCGGGACCTGCTGCTGCCTCCTCCTCCTCCTCCTCCTCCTCCTCCTCCTCCTCTCCGTAGGTTAAGTTACTGAACAGCATTCAGCCCATAAAGCTCCAAGATGTGGTTGTTGGCCAGTACGTGGGTTCCAAAGACGGCAAGAAACCAGGGTGTGTCACAAGTTTTGCGTGTGTGTGTGTGTGTGTGTGTGAGGGAGAAGGGGGGGGAGGGGTAATAATAATAATAATCATCATAATCATCATCATGATCATCATATTTTTATAGATACAAGGACGATGAGACACTTAAGAACAAAGACTCCATCACTCCGACCTTCTGCTCCATGATTCTGAGGATATGCAATGGAAGGTGATAATTGTACTTGGATGGTTGGTGACGAGCGGGTGAAAATAGTGATGATCACTTATTCGCGAATACGTGTTGTGAAGATGGGACGGGGTTCCCTTCATTATGAGAGCCGGAAAGGCATTGAACCAACGCAAGGTAGAGAATCAACTTACACGATAATTATCATGATGATGATGATAATGATGATGATGATGGGGGGTACCACTGAAACCTAATGTGATTGACCAATTCAGCCCCCTCTCTCTTTTTCTTTTTCCACCTGTCTCCTGTCTAACTCCCATCATCCTCATCCTCATCCTCATCATCATCATCATCATCATCATTATCAGGCCGAAATTCGTGTACAGTTTCGCAAAGTCCCTGGAGCTACGGCCATGTTCAACAGTGTAAGTCCAAAGAGAAAGTGATAATGAGAAAGTGGCATAGCAGCAAGGGAGGAGGAGGAGAGAACCAACACCCTTGCAAATTCGGATCTGCTTCTATTTTTTATGAATTCGCCGTCGTCATCATGATTATGATCGATCATCTGCTACTCATCAGTACATACCCCGCAACGAGCTCGTGATACGGCTTCAGCCAAACGAGTCTGTGTTCATGAGGACCAACGTGAAGGCACCGGGCCTGATGACGCACCCGACGCAAAACGAGTACTATCTACCGTAGAATTAGGGCATAAATTGTGGTAGAAAGAAGTGCGTAGTAGTCGTGAAAAGAGGGGTCGCCAAAACCTACCATCATTCACTCGTAGTTGTGTAAGAAGCACACCCAATATCGCAGTGCTTATGCCCCCTCTCTAATCATCATCATCATTATCATCATCATCATCAATATCAATATCACCAGGCTAGATCTGACCTACAAGAATCGATATGGTAACGTTGATAACCCCGGGGCATATAGCCGGCTTCTCCTAGAAGTCATGCGAGGGAATCAGGTGCGTTGTGTGTTGGCATTGTGGCCAGCAAAGAGTGACTGAAAATTACAAGCGGATAGGCGTCTATGTTTTCTTTCTTCTTAACGAAGGATACGCGTACAAACAATGACTCTTCTCCTCCCTCCCCCCCCCTCGAGCTGGTTGGTGTTGATGACACGTGCTACTTCTTATCAGGGACCGTTCGTGCGAAAGGATGAGCTGCGGAGAGCGTGGGAGATTTTCACCCCCCTCCTCAAGGAGTTAGAAGAGAAGAAGGTGACAGTAATAGTAGTAGTAGTGGTAGTAGTAGTGGTAGTAGAAATAGAAGGTAGTTGCAGCAGGAGATGTATCGAAATATATCGCAATTATCTCCCGAATTTAGCAGCAAAAAATTGACATTTTTCGTGCAAACCAAACCTGATTGATTGCAAATCGTGATGCAGCACAACTGTGTGCACACACCGATGTTTTCCGTTGTAGTAACAGTGTCTCTAGAACACACACATGCACTCACGAACTGCAGGAGAGCAAAGAAACATGAACGTATGAATGCACATCAGCTTTTCCAGAATCAGTCATTCATGTTAATAAACAAAGCAATAATTCCTTCGCTGTAGGTGAAACCAGTGCCATACGAGTATGGAGGGAGAGGGCCGAAGGAAGCAGATCAACTGGCAATCAAAGCTGGCTACGATGAAAGAACCCTTAACCTTAGGCTCAAGGCCGGCCCCCGGGACAACCGTAAGGTGCTGTAGATGCTGGTGTTTTTGTCATGATATTCTAAACAATATTGATAGTTTCACAGTACAAGGCGGTGTTGTTATTACTAAAATATTGATGATATCTACTAATCAGGGTGGACAGTACACGGCACAAGAGTTTGACGTGTACGTTGAGAAATCAACATAATGACGAAATTATCATAGCCATGGCTAGAGAGTGCGATGATGAAATCGGGTAAATTTATCGTCATCATCATGTTCATCACATATATCATCGTAGCATTCATGGAGCATATCTAGCATATATTTGTCCCTTTAGCTAGCTAAAATTGTAGTTGCATCCAAAAATAATGGGAACAATAATGCGAAGGCACAAAAATAATTGTAACAACGCAAAGTCATAGGCATGTAACTCAATTTTGCTTTTGATGTGCTATGAACTCGTCGTGTGCACACTTAATGATCACAAGCTGTTGGATCATGTTGTCGCGTCACACGTTCATTAGATTTTGCATGGCGATCAGCATTGCATCGCGCTGTAGCCGCTGCTACTACAGAAGATCACAAAGCTACATCATGCAATAATGTGTTTTATATTCACGCGTATACGTCCGCATTCGCGAAGTTACTTGTAATTAATTAGCCTTTGTGCGCTACGTGCACCCGTTCCCGCATACACAGTAGCTGCATGTGTAGCGAAAAGGCTGTCTAGCTGTTAACAGACGTGTGCTTTTGTGCTCATTGCGCCCATGACAAGTGCTAGAGTGGCACAATGTACGTGGAACAAGCAACGCGGCATGCTAGCATGTTTGATACAAAAACACAAAATCAGCGATATTATGCATTCACATCATTTTGCACAGCTAGCTAGCTACATCAGGGGGACAATTAAACAAATTTAATTTATTCGTTTCATTTACATGCGTCTCACATTGATGTGGCTTGTGGCTTCTGCGCTCAGAAACTAGGCTATTGTTAAAGCAGTTGGCGGAATCAATATGATGACGAAAGCCTATGCCATTGTTCAAGTAGCTTGTGGCGCTGACCTTCATATAACATTGTTCGACAAATTGTTCTAAAGACCTACATATCCACTTCTAACGTTTGAGTCCGTACTGGGAAATATGGGCTTGCAGCTTTCTACAGTACTTCCTGCTGCTGGTGAGTTATACATTCCTTATTCCCCCAGTTGAGCGTATGTGCGGAATAGAAATGTTATAGGGTGATGCTGAAAGAAGAAATTTGGCTTGTTTCCCGAGTCGGGGTGCGACGACTACGTGGCGAAGCTACACTTCCTATACTTCTGGGCGAATTGACGAAACTGCCGTTAAGCGGGTACTGAGAACCAGCATGGCCATCTGGATTAGCCTTCATTTCTAATAATAAAAAATATAAAAGGCAGGAGGCTGACCTTCAGTTTGTCATGAAGAGTGAAAAAGGATTTGAATTATTGACATTAAATACTCTCATTTTAAGAGTATTTGCATTTTTTGCGACGGCTGAAACGCGGGATGAGGTTTGATCATTCTTACCAAGACTATTGGGAACTCTTTCCATTGTAGAGTCGACAGATATGCCTCCTGAAATCACTTTTGATGGCACAGCGGTAAACGAGTTATTGATGTGTAAACGAGTTATTGATGTGCTCTTTGAGTTATTGATGTGCTCTTTCTTCTTTTCTGCTGTCTTGATCAGAGGACGTCCTCTGCCCGCGATTACAGGAGTCAGTTTTGCCGTAGATTCCCTCGAGCCATTAAAATTTCCACTATCATCATAATTTCGATTGAAAATTGAAGCAGTGCCCTCTAGCTCGTAACTTTCAAGGGCTAGCGGCTCAATATTGAACAAGCTATCTATAACCTCTGCCTCTTTTGCCTTGTCTTGCTGTCGCACACGAGTTGGTCGATGTTTGCTGTGATCGGTACTGTTTTTCTTGGCAGAGTCTACGTTTCTAGAGCCTTGATTGCTTTCTGGCTTAACGGTGTACCCAATGTATACGGCCTCTTCCACTTTCTCATCTAATGCCTCGTTCCAGTGTCGCGCTCTGGCTCGGCCATCCTCCTCCTCGCTTACACTCATCAACCCGCCCGTGGGGTCCTGTCTGTTGCTGTGTGAGGCAACGCATATCGTTCCATCAACCATCATCGCTGCCTCTTTTTCAGTCACTGGCAGGCCCAAGACCACGCCAGCCTCCTTTTGTTTCTGCTCCGTTGTGAGCACCGTACTCAACCCTAAAGTAGTAGAGCCCTTCACAGGATCGTCATCAAAGGGTTTCTCGTCATTGTCGTCGTCGTTGATTTGGTTATATATCACTTTTTCATCCAGCTGATGGTTTTTTAGGGCTTGTTTATAGCCAAGGCGCACCGCGAAGGGAATGGCGCTACATAGGCCCATAATGAGGTACAGTCCCAGCATCCACCCAAAGTTGTACGCGAGGCTGCAAGGGAGATACAAGAAACAAGAAGGAAGGTGAGGAGAGAATTGCACAAAAATCGGTGACGAACAGCTCAGGCTGATGCTTCTCGTTGCATAGACTGCATCTACTACTTACCCGAGAACAAGCCAGAAGAGGAAAGAGCTTGCAAACCAAATACACATCGCGGTAAACGGAATTGACCCCTGAGCGCCGAGCGTGTGGTATACTAAGGCAAAGGAGAGTGAAGAGATGAGAGAAACGAGACATACCCCCCTCCCCCCTATCTCTCTCTCTCTATTTCTCACACATGCACATAAATGTATACACACACACACACACACACACATTAATGTATATATATATATATATATATATATATATATATACAATATTATTTATATTTTAGACACAAATGCCAAAGTTGAATTGAACAAATACAATATAATCATACCTTCTGGCCGAGCACGCAACAGCACTTTGTTAAGTCGGTACATATCGTACACGTGTAAGCAGCCCAGCACGATAACGGCAAAACCAGTAAACGCGCCAACAATTGGGGCTGCGATTCCCATTGTCACCAAGATCTATAGAGATGATACACAGTTTGTGTGAAAAGCTTGTGATAAAGGACACATTCATGCCTGCATACCGACATAGAAAAGGACGAGGGGGGGGGGGGGGGAGATGGGGAACGGAGCCTGCAAGATGTTCTATTCTATATGGCGCGGCAAATAATCACCCCCGATGAAGCTTAGAATTCCCCTGCGCTCATGACGAAGAATCGCTTCGATAGTTTTAGCCAGCTGCAACACAACAAAGTGCAGACGCTTATGATATAAATATATATATACATATATATATATATATATATATATATATATATATATATATATGTCATGGAAAAACAGTATATCTTATCAAAAAGATTCTTCACACACAAGCTCTGAATCCGTTTTTTTTCCTCCAGACCTCTCACAATGATGCTCTCAAATGCACACACACACACACACACACACACACACACACACACAAAATTCAGGGAAAATAACAAGACCTTCTCTGTTGATTGTTTGAGCAGCTGCTCTGGCCACATTGCGCAGAGTGTAATCTCACTTAATATTCTGTGTGAATACAGGAAATAGATTGGCAGAGAAGCAGAATGCAGAATAATAAGAAGGAAAAACATTATTACTGAAGTCGCGAACAACTTTTAACTTCTCTATCAGTTGACACACCCTAGTAGTGACGGGACTTTTGGAAAGCACAGCGGAATCAAGGCCTGAATCTGAAAATGATCGTAGGCACAATAGAAACTTAACTAAAAAATCTTCTGAGGAAGGAAGACGTGCAAAGCAACAGACGCAATTTGAGGGTAACTTTACTCTCCACAGTGCAAATCGGACTTATATCGAGATAGTATTGTGCAAAAAATAAACATACACACACATACACACACACAAACACAAGCACATACAGAAAATGATGCAGGAAAAATGTGCTATTATTTTTCATTGTGCGCGCGCCCCTTCCACCAAGCCCCATCATTTGTGGTCTTTTTGACTCCTCACTCTCTTCCAATCTCACACACGCACCAATGGAAATATGAGCGAGGACATTGCCACCGTAATAAAAAACGGTGTGAATGTATGCATGACGCGGCCTGCACAGTAATCAGGACGGAAACGAAACGAGGAGCTGTATTCTCCAGATTCGAGCGTGAAGTACTGCTTGCATTCAAAGTGGGAGAAGCTCCCGTCGGCGAAGTATACATATGTTCCAAACTGACAATCGTTTGTGGCTATCGTCTCACTTGGATGGACCTGTATAGATGATACGATTGAATTCCCCATGCATTATTATTGTTATTATTATTATCATGAAAGAGCACCGCAGCACACAAAGCCACAGACACACAGACACACAGACACAGAGACACACACACACACAGACACACACACACACACACACACACACACACACACAACAACAACAACAACAACAACAACAACAACACGTATATCTGTCATTTTCCGGACCTCAGCTGCAGAGAACACTGCTCGAAGGCATGAAGGATCAAGTAACAGCTGGGAAGCTAGAGGGGCGACGATATTCCCCAACGAATCTAAGGAAGTGATTAAAACTTCAACAAATTCAGACTTCCAAAGCGCACGATTCTTTCTTCCTTCTCTCGATAAGTTCTCCATTCCGCGCTCGAAATAGAAACATGCCGCCAGCTTAGAAATAACTTCAGCACCCATCGGAACCTAATGAATGATCGGAGATATATACTATTATCATCAATCACCTGTAGATGCACCGAAAAACATGTCAAAAATTCACGTATATGTCCTTTGTACTAAACACACACGCTCATAATCTCTAGAGCTAATTGTTCGTTACAATGGTGCCGGGGACAGCCAACTGCATGACTGCAAGGCTGAAAACAATGAATAACTTCCATATCTTCGAGATTTCGTTGCTCGTCTCCACCATCACATTCCCAAGACTAAAAGTTGTGTAATTATGGTAGTGACGATGATAGTAATTGCGAAGACAGAACTTGACGAATGATTAAGGAAGGGAATTGTGATCGAGTATCACAGTATTGATATCAAAAAGCAGTGGGTTAGAGGAGTCAGTTTGGTTAAGCAGACCTTGGAAAGAATAAGATCGCCACGATCACAAAGTATATCACTGTGCAAGCGATCATAGCGCAAAACGCGGCTAACCATCGCATGAGCTTCATTGGGATGCCTTGTTTCCAGATAGTGCTCACTTTGTCCTCCTCCTCCTCCTCCTCCTCCTCTTCCTCCTGAAGTGGATCGACTTTCCTCTCTTCCCTTACATCATCACTCTCTACTCTTCTCATCGAAGATAAAGCAATACCATTCTTTGATTCGGAGCCCAAATTTGCGAGGCTAAAGGTCTCTTTCATAGCGGTGCTCCGCCTCCTGATTTGATCGGAACCCTTCCGATTCCTATTTTTCTTTGTCTTCTTACTCCGAATTTCAACCTCTGTATTCATTAGCTTCTGAGCTCCAGCAATGAGCGATAAGGTGATGACCATCAGAATAACGATCACCCATCCAACCGAACTTGTAGCCGCACTAGCCTGTGTTTCAAATCCTCGAATTAACGCCATGGAGTATCTGTCATAGTAGCGACATTTCACGGTGGAGGGAGCGTGCATGAAGGAAGGTAGGCCGATCACAACGAGCAGGACAGCACTGAAAAGAGCTATGAGTGCGAGCTTCATATTGTTGTCCGCAATAATCTCAAGGTTGTTGCGGGTCTTCTTCGACTCTAACTTATCCTGACGATCATCGTGCACTTCGGCGACCTCGCCATCAAACTCAATATTTTCCGCCTTGACGCGGTACTTATGCCAATGCCAAATTGCGTAGAAAACGATCAAGGTTCCCACGCCGGAGATGCCAGCAATGGTCCATGGAATAAGGAACGCATCCTCTGGACAAACATACGATTCACCGTTTTTATCCGCCGTGCGAAGGTTTTCGAGGCCGGTGCAACCTATAAGGCTACCTTGAAGGACCTACAAAGGTAGTGGCAGTTGCAATAGCAGTATTAAGGTTTGTCAGTTTGTGTGTGTTTGTGTGTGTGTGTGTGTGTGTGTGTGTGTGTGTGTTGTTAACGTTGAGTCGAGTCATTTATGCGATCTGCCGCGAAAGAGATTCTTCTTTTTATTATCCCAGTTGTAGTACCTTAATTGTCTTATCCTTTGCAGGCAGCCATTCTCCTCGTAATTCCATAGGTACATCACACGACAGCTGGTTAAGGTGCAGCTGCAGTTCCGTCAGGTTTGGTAGGATAGCTGAGAGGCCGACAGGGAGTCCACCTTGGATGCGGTTTTCATTCAACCTAAGCTTCTCTAACCTCACTGCCTTCTCAATCGTCTCAGGAATAGCGCCACTAATTCTATTCTGAGAAAGAACGACTTGGCGCAGCTTTTCCCCTTCAAAGAGAGCTGGAGGTATTGTTCCTGAGAGTTGATTTGCCGCCGCCAGTACCTTCTGGAGGTTGGGAGCACGCGCGAGGTCGTCGAGCGTTCCATGGACATTAGTTCCTTGAAGGATGAGATACTCCAGGCTGTCAGGAAGCATCCTCCCCATCGTTCCCTCAAGCCCTTTATTATTCGATAAAGAAATTATGGACAGCTGACGCAGCTTGTTGCGCCAACTTGGCAGATTGCCGCTAAATTTGCAGTCGTACCTGAAGAATCAATGAGAACAGGGTGGGGGGAGAGAATTAGGGGAGCACAGGAAGTGTTTAATGTGTATAGTGAGCTATAACCAAAAATAAATTACTTTTCATATGAACAAATACCAGTCTAGGTTACAATTTCTTTGCTCCACCTTCTCACCCATCTTCTCACCATCGTCATCATCTATGTTTCTATCAATATTACGCGATAAATTGTTTGAGCATTGCATTCCCAGTGCCATACGGACAGGAGGGTAGCTCCCCAGAGAGTTTTGTATTCTGCAGCTGCAAAATTTCAATCGAGGAGTTTTTGCACATGAGGCTTGTCGGAATCGTTCCAGAGAGTCCGGAAGTATGTACCCGTAACATACCTAAGAAGAGGGGAAAGAGGAGGGGAGGAAGAATAAGTTGGATTTAAGCAGAAGGAGCATTAAAACGGGTTGAGCAGGTAGATACGAAAAAGAGAGCGCACAGGTGATGAGATTAGGAGGAGGTCTTCTAAGCAATTGACACACTCATGCAACATTGGGTAACGGTTTACTACTGAGATGATAAGAGCAGGGGAATGTGAGAATACACATACGAAGTGCAGCCTCGTCAGTACGATTTGCCCAGCACGCCTCCGACGGTAGAGTACCAGAGAGTTGCGATTTGTACATCGTAAATTCGAACAGCTTTTCAGAAGAAGGACTGCCGCACATAAGGGACGGCGGGATTGTCCCAGAGACCTTGCTATCGTACATCTTAAAAAGAACCAGCTTCGTGTTTTTAGAGCGCGAGTTGATACACTCGTTGGAGGGCATAGTTCCTGATAACTCGTTGCCAAATAATTTTAGACTTGAAAGCTTCTCTGCAGCCGTCGATCCGCAGAGTAGCCTGAGCAGATGTGCCAGTTACTTAAGTGATTTACATCTGATCTCCGCTCTATCTTAAAGGGAGTGTGTTTCTTCATTTTTCTTCTTCTTTCGTAGCTCCTCTAGGTCAAACTCAGTATGTCAGGTGAGCCTAAAATATTATTACTACTACTACTACTACTACTACTACTTCTTCTTCTTCTACAACTACTATATACCCCGATGGCAAGGTTCCTGAGATCTTGTTCCAGTTAGCATAGAGCACACTCAATTGTGTACTTCTCGAACGGCTATTGAGACAATCATTGTTTGGTAGCGTTCCGGAAATCTGTGTACTATAAACCTATGGTAGAGTTATGCCCCCCGCAAATAAAATAAAACCAAAAATTTAATTCACAACTTAATGAAAATCATGACGCAAAAGCTCGCAGCTTGGGTCATCAGGGACAGACGTAATGTCGTTACTGTACCTTTCCCTCCCCTTTTCACGTAATTATGATGATACAGCCTATCTATATCTACTACGGTTCCTGTACTTCGAGGACTAAGCCACCACCCTTTCTAATTGTTCATTTGAATTAGATCACCGACCCTAAGTGTGTGCAGCTTCTCTGCGACGTCCGTTCCGCAGATCAAACCATCGGGAAACTCACCACCCAGATTGGAGTTGCCATGAGCCCAGAGATACTTAAGGCTGAAACTGCTCGTGCGATCATGCCAACACGTACTGTTTGGTAGGCTACCTGAAATGCTATTCGCGCTCGCATAGAAGTTCTTCATTCTCCTTGCGGAAGGGCTTCCGCAGACGAATTTCGATGGTATGGTTCCCGACAATCGATTGGCGTGAATATTCAAATAATCGAGGTACGTTGACGAAGAGGGGCGCGAATTGAGGCAGTCATTTGAGGGTAAATAACCAGAGAAACGATTGTCTTGGAATCGAAGCTTTCTCATCCTTGCCGCTGCTGAGTTGCCGCACATAAATCCAGACGGGATGAACCCGGTCATATTGTTTCCGTGCACGTAGAAGTACCTTAGATCTGAGCTGCTCGAGCGGTTGGCAAGGCATGAACTTGAGGGCAAGCTCCCAGATATGAAGTTGTCATCAATCTTAAAGCTATACATGTTGTCCGCTGCTGCATTGCCACAGATGAGGGCCGAAGGCAGCGTTCCAGAGAGTTTACAATCTCTGATAAAGAAGTTGCGCAATGGCGCTGTTGCCGGCCGGCTGTCCAAGCAAGAGGAAGAAGATCCTGAAGCTGGATCAAAGCTGCCAGGAATGTACCCCGAAATTGCTGTTTCCTCTAGTGAGAGCTTCTCGAGCTTATTTACCAGGTTGCTATCGCATAGAATGTTTCCTGGGATTGTTCCGGACAAACTGAACTGCTTTTCGAATTCGATCGAAGTCAGATTTGGCAGCGTGGTTCCGACATCGACCAGAGCCGAGTCCAAAGTACCATTCAAACGGTTCTCAGAGATGAACGAGATGCCTGAAGTGCAAAAAGGAGGTGCATTAATGAGGATGGAGGATCTCGATGAAAATCTCACCGCCTACCTGTGACTGTCGCCTGGCCAGAGGCGCCACATTGAGTTGCAAGCCCATACCAGCTCGTGCTACAGGGAGAATAATATACCGAGCTGTTGAATAAACCTGTCCACCTATAACAACAACAATATGTGAATGAAGAGAGGAACAAACCACCAGCTCATGAATCACTCAAAGCTCTCTTCCAAAGCCACGGGACTCACCCGCCATTGTTCGTCCAGTTGGTCCCTTGCAAAGATGTGTAGAATGTACGCAACGCATCCTGTAAAAAAAATATTAGACTAATTATCGAATGATAATCTTCAGGACCCTTTCGTGTCGTGTCAACCGAAATAAACGATGGGACGTAACTCGTATCTGCGTCAAATACCTTCTCGCGCTCAGGAAGGTCGGAAGTTGAGGCTGTAGTTGCCGCCAAAAAGACTAAGCGCACGATCCAAGGATGGAAAGTGCCCATATTCTAACCCACGTGCCCGTACTCTAACTCATGTCTCCACCTCTTCTGCCTACCACTCGCAGTTCCGTCTTATTACGCTTTAGCTGTCATGATGAATGAAGTTCACCACGATCATGGAAACCCATCTTGCCGTTTCTTGTCATCAAGTCAGTTATAGCATCGATGTCGCTTGATCGAATCGTAGGACATTTGTGCCTATTCTATTTGCAAGCTTTCTCGTCGTTCACCTAGAACTACGTGAAAACACTTGCAGACACAAGAGAATAATCAGAAAAATCAGAAAAAACACATGCCCCCCTCATCCTCGATCTGCCCTCTTTGCGATGTCTGAACTTCCTTCGCAGGCTGTTTCTCAGAATCACAAAAGTCCCGATGTTTTCGGAACTACGATAAGTCCGATTGTCACAGCATCTTCAAAAAATACAAACTTTACCGGTAACTTTGTTCGACTTATGAGATAGTACGACAATAAATTTACGTTGTCGCCAGCATCAAGAGTCCGGTGGTCCATTCTCCAAAGGAAACTGAGGGCGAGGATTGGACCAAACGATGGTGAACGCCATCGTAGATAGTCAATGTTTAGGGAGAAGGCAGAGAATATTGGGACGCGTATAATCAACAAGTCATGATATAGATTGAGTCAGATAGAGATATGATCTTTTCGATTCTCTTCCTCGCCCCCTGGTGTTGCACCAATTTTACTCACAGGAGAACTCACCCGAGGTAGATGGCGAAAGGGGCACCCGAGTGCAATCCAATGCCGACGGGGAAGGGATTGACAAAAAGAAGCGTAGCGAAGAATTATTCGATGAGATGGAGAAAGAGGTGTGGAGGAGCTACAGCTTCGATTTCACTTCGCTACACGCTAAATCACCATATAAACTCCATGTCAGATTAAAGCTCTCGAGAAACTATCGATAGAGGGAGAGGAGGAGAAAGGTGGGAGTGTTGCTAATCAGACCAGGGAATTGCAGAAGCTGTTCGCAAGCATGGCGCATACTGAGGTTGTGCCTACTCGCTTCTATCTTGTCTTTCTTGTTTCGTTTGCTTTAACATAACATCGTGATCAGGATGCGATATTCCAAATGTGTACTGGAGACTTAGGGATTGACGAAGAAGACTTAGCACAAACAATGAAGGAGATGAGTGCAAAGGCAACGACCACTGAGAAGGAATGCAACAATGAAAAACATGCGACGAAAAATGATGACAATGACAAAAATAAGACATCTTCAACAACAGCGGTATCTAAACGGGCACATTAATTTTCTTAGAAAAAAACTATTTTTTTAGTGTGCCCCCAGAGCCGCACTCTCCGAAATTCGCGTGCACATCAATAGGTCAAAGAATGTAGGTCCATGCACACTGATGATGAATGAAAAGACACATACTTAGTTCACTGAGTAGGCAAACAAAATGCAATTTCAATCGGTGGCAATGGAAACCCTTCTTTGCTTGCATGATCGAGCTAGCCAGCTAGCTAGCGCCATGGCACAAATTGAGCAGCACGTGCGCGCCCAATGACGCAAGATGCATTACATGAAATGATGTTGCATGCATGTGACACGATCGAACGCGCAATCGAACAACGTGACACCAGAACATGATGGGCTGTGCAATGCTAGAATGAACAGTGCGACATCATCAATGCACGTGATCACAGACACATTTGCACTTCCTAGTGCTAGAGTGTTGCGGCTTTCTAGCTGTGCTGGTGTGCACATTTCTAGATTTGTTCTCATCAACGTGATGCGCGCAGCTAGGCAGCCCCATCAACCATGCATGTACGTCACTGGCCCAATGCCAGAATGTGACGCACGCGGTGACCACCAGACGAGAATGCCAATGCGCAGTCAGCTCTGGAGCCGGCCGATCTAGCGATGCTGACAGCTCATTGTCATTTGCGCGGGCACGTGCAACGTGCATGCGCGCATGTACAGGTGTCTTGCTGTGCTTGTTGATCTGTTGCAGATCGACGATCGCATCGATGCGTTGCAGAAGTTCCTGTTGCACACGTCACGGTGTGCAAGGTGCAAACTAGCAAAGCCACAAGTCACCAGCGACAAGGGAAGGCTAGAAGGGGTTGTCACACCCTGAGATGCCCGATGTGTCGCGATGCAGGCTCGAAGTGTGAATGCCAGGCCAGTGAGGCCTGCGGGTGCAAGACTGCACCTGACAGACAGACCTTGAGGTCTCGTGCTGCATGCATGTGATCAAACATTTGACCAAATCAACGTGATTGGAATTCACATTCTCAACAAACTGCCAACCTGACCGCAGCTACTTGGATGTTTGAATTCCAAGCAACGCCACGCGCAACTAGGCAACAACCTCACACGAACGCTGGAACAAGTGAGATGCTCGTCCGGTGCTTCAAGTTTTCTGCTACAACTAATTTTACTAATAATCTAGTACCGGTAATTGCACTGGCATGTTATTGTCGCAGTGCTAAAACGAAGGGGGAATAATGTTCTACATAGGATCTCCAATAATCCATCGAATCAGGAGAGAAGAAAAAGACGATCACATGATGGAGAACCAGCTCACAGTCTTCGCGGGTGCCGGTGCGTCCCCCCCTCTTCCCATATCCCGTCAAATGCAAAGGATAAGAGATTTTGTTGTCGTGTATATGCTGGGACCAACAAGTAGACAATGTGGAGTCGAGGTCCAAGGATGGGGACCGACTTTCGGCAAGCTTCAACGCTCCATTTGGACTCGCTATCAGGTTGTTTCCCCGCTCTCGTCTCTGGCGTGTGATGTGTGCGCGCGCTCTTCGAGTTATAAACTCTGAACTTTTCCTCCTCAGCCCTGATGGCCAGTCAATATTTGTGGCCGACGATAAGAACCACCGGATACGAGAGGTGGCTGATGCTGATAGACTGAAGCATCCAACTATCTTTTCACACAAAAAGCATTTTTGTGGTTAGCGTTCTCTTTTGACGGCATGATTTGCAATTTTGGGGTCGTCACGTTGTGGTGCAGATATCACTCGCGAATGGGGTTGTTTCTACTGCGTTCGGCAAGATGGACGAGAAAGAGCAGCAGAGAGTAATCCTGGAGCATTGAGCACCTTATATAGTGGCGGCGTAGTATTCATAGTGAGAAAGAAATGCTCAGATAATTACAATAAGGAGAGATAATAATGATGATGATGATGATGGTGATGAAGAGGTTCATTTCCAAGAAGGTTTTACACCTCTGCTGACAACACGAACCTTGTTGTCGTCGTACTTTATGTTGCTAAAATTGGGTTTTCGATCGCCAATGGCCATTCATTGAAGAAGAGCTATGGGCCTCCCCCTCCCTCCAAGCTCTGTCGGCCGCATGGGGTATCCATCGATCCCAGTACGGGAGATATTCTCATCCCGGACACTGATAATCACAGGTGTAATAAGAGAGACTTCTAGCATGCATGCTAGGGACTGTGAATCTGCTCTTAGATACATTTACACCATCGAGAGAGCCAGGGAGATGGCGGCGTGCGGTAACGAATGATGATTATGATCATTACTGGCTATGTCACCTTTCAGGTTGATTCGAGCCAAAAAGGTATCCGAGGGAGCATCATATGAGGTGAGGCACTTGATAATAGTTGAGGTGGCTGGGATGTTAACTGTGAACATGGGCTTGCACAACACCACCCTACCAAAGCCATGATGTACAAAGAACGATATAGCCTACTACCGATGTTTCTCCATGGCTGAACCCCGCTGCATTGACACAGGCCGAGATCCTCGCAGGCTCGGAGGAGGGCTGTGCAAATGGGAAAAGGGTGCGAGCGTGTGCATAAGCGTGAAGGATCGAAAGGGGGGGTGGAGAGAAGGAAAGGAACTAGGCTTATATTTGCGTTCTAGAGAATCTTTTGAGAGAGCTACCAATCACTGTTTCCTTTTTCAAAAGGGAGAACAACACACAAACACACACACACACACACATACACACACGTGCGTGCACACAAGCACTCTAAATCTAAATTGCGTTGTTCCTGCCTTTAGGGCGTTGATGCTCAATTCCGCTACCCGTAAGAAGCAAAGTGAAAAGAAGAGAAGAAGATAAAATAGAGTTTATGGGGACAACAAATATGATGCCGTGTTTGCTATTTGAATGTGAATCAAACACTTTAATATCATTTCGCTTCCCATCTCCCTCGTTTGCTGATTCTGTGGAAAACGACCACGACGACGACGACACCAACTACCCTAACAAATACCACACTCCTACTACTACTACTACTACTATTACTACTACTACTACTACCATTACTACATAATAATGATAATAATAATAATAATAATAATAATAATAATGATAGCTAAAACACTATACTAATACCGGTGACTCAGCTACTGCATAGTAACGTGTAAGAAGAAAGACTCTAGCGGGTAAGTGATGTGTCAAATTATTCTGTCCTACCTTACACCTTTCTCCTTCACCTACATAATAGTGATAGCAATTCTTCCATTTTTGTAGCCATCTTTGACATTATCATCATCATCATCATTAGCGCTACCATATACTACGCAACCGACACTGATAACCACCGAATCGTCAAGATCGTCGGTTCTAAAGTAGATATAGTAGTAGTAGTAGTAGTAGTAGTAGTAGTAGTAATACTAGAAGTAGTAGAAGAACAAGTTGTAAGTGTATATCAAAACGATGTGTGAGCTACCAATCCTATCTTTACTTCCTCTCCATTTCCTTCTTGTTAATCATCTTCATCTTCTTCATCATCATCACCTTCTTCTTCTTCATCATCATCATCATCATCATCATCATCATCATCTCCTACTACTGCTGCTGCTGCTTAGAATTGTTGTTGTTGTTGCTGCTGTAATGTGTGTTTACGAAGGTGAGTACCATTGCAGGGTCCAGCAAGTCCTATCAAGGAGACTGTGGTCACAAGGATGGCAAAGGTATCATCATCATCATCATTATCATCATCATCAGCAGCAGCAGCAGCAGCAGTACCACCAGCAACGATAAGAATGAAGTATCCGAAGATTTTCTTACTTGACAATACTACTCCTTACTGGTACTACCACTACTACTGCCATCTACCGCTAACACACCGCTTGTCAGCCTCCGAGGCACTCTTCCAGCGACCCACGCACATCCTTCTATCCGCGGACGAAGACTCCCTCATCGTAACCGATCACGGCAACCAGGTAACGATGAGGAACACCATCGACGAGATGCAACGGCAAAGAAACGTCTAGATCATTCACTATACCAAACGAATCAGAGATGAGCGCACAGCAATTTTCACATATATACATATCATATATATATATATATATATATATATATATATATATATGCGCGTTATTGTTGTCGTTGGTTGATGATGGTTCTTTGTTTCTCCTTCCTGATTTTGTTGACGACGCCAGTGTATTCGGCGGATACATGATCTCGGAAGAGAGCAGAAGACGTGGGTCGAGACGCTAGCAGGCGTGCCTCAAAAATCAGGTGTTGTTTGAAGGTTTTGCTTGATTTCTGCAACCACTTCCCTTCTCGTGTATCATAGCAAAATCATTGCATAATGCAAGGGGCGCACAAACGCACACACGCTTCCCTGTATCTCAGGATTCAAGGACGGTGCTGGATCAAAGGCTTTATTCAACAACCCCTACTCAACCCAATGGCTCGAGTGAGGCAAAGAAGAAGAAGAAGAAGACGAAGAAGAAATCATCGTCCAATCACCACGATTGCTCACCCTTTGGGGGGGGCACTTGTGAATCTTTCTAAATGCTTGACCACAACCAACAGTTGATCTTTGTATCCGTTGCTTGCGCTGCACAATTTTATGCTGCAATTTCTCTGTATTCTTCTTCTAATTCTCCATCTTTGTCCTCCTTTTCTTCTTCTCATTCTTCCTACATCCCCACTCATAGCGAGGATGCGAACGAGCTGCTGGTCGCCGATCTCGCAAATCACCGGTCTTCTTCTCCTTCTTCTTCTTCATCATCATCTTCTTCTTTTTCTTCTTTTTCCTCTAGTTGCACTCACTATCAACTTCTTTGTCATAGAGTTCAAATGATGCATGGCAGCATTTCAACCATAGACATCCGAACTTCTCTTCCTCCTCCTCTATCGATACGTATCGAAGTTTTTCTTTTCCCAGTCAATCTTTAGAACCGTTATCCTCAAAACGATCATCATCGGTTTCTCTCACAGCGTCCGACAAATTGACCTGAAGACTTCTACCGTGTCAACGCTCCTCGGCTCCGGCAACCAGGCAGTACAGCACCAGCACAACACAACAATACATATGATAGCTGTCGCTGCCAGTACAACTTACTACTCCTCGACCCAACCCCCTCCCTTTGCCCACAGAAGGAGTTGAACTGCCCTGTATCGATTCTGCTCCTACCATGCACATCCTCATCATCCCCTTCAACAACGCGTGACATCTACATCATCGCTCGAGGCGACGACACGATTCTAACAGCACGGTGTGTTTTATAACGAACAAGTCGGTCAAGGGGGGAGGGGGAGCTAGAAGTGGCTGCTTCTCTATAATTATAACCTTTTCACATTAGTATCATCTTCGTCACCCTCAGCGTCGAGTGTATGTCCTTGACTAGGTATGATCTCGAAAAACGGAAGTTTCTAACCGCAGTGGGTGCAGGAGCTAGTGGTGACAGTGGTAAAGCTGGGAGCATGCAGTACAGCAATAACTACGACAATGGCGGATTCATGGGGGCTATGGGAAGTAATCGAGATAAGGATGAGAAGAAAAGTAGTCGCAGTTAGAAGTATCGTTACAGTTCACTTTTGCTTGGCTGCAACACTACGCATGTACAAATGACTGATTTGATAAAAATCTCATGGCTCATCATGTAAAATTTGCCGTCATGTGCATTAGTGCACCCCTGCCGATATGCGTGCTATAACACCGAATGCAAAAATGGCACTGTGCCCACGATGATGCTATGCCAGACGTTACGATACAGGATGCATGCATCATGTGTGAAGCACAATTAACATCAAGGCTGGGAACATTAATTGTGCACTTTGTACACAGCATCTGCATGACCACCGCTGATGGCTGCATAAAATTTGGATGCATCAGAAAACACACATGCACGATATACGCGCTCACTTTTTCTAATATTGATAATATTTGCTCCATTGCATGCGCACATATAGTCAAATCGTTAATCAATGTGCATGTTAGCTGGGTCCGCGACGGCTTCGTTTTTTGTTCCAGCTATCATACACACTAGCATATAAGAAGTTTATTCGTTTGCTTGTGAAGTCGGTGCACGACAAAGATGCTGTCAGTTAATCATCACGGCACGCCTTCATAAAGTGTGACGCCGGCAGCTTCACAATTCTTGCTTACATATTCCCATATCTTCTCAGGCCACTCGATGCCTTGCACACCTGAGAAGTGAAACAAGAAGAATAAGACGAGGAACGCACAACAAACTAGCAGGTAGGTAGGTGTGAGCTATGCACTTAAATTCTTACACGTCATGTTGCGTAGGTCTGGGAGAATCTTTACGTCGTCCATACCGAAGCCCCACGCATTTAGTGAATTTTCTGATGACGGATGCACGATATGTTATATACATATTTGGGCGCTGTGCGGTGATCAGTATTGTCACTTCGATTCATCCTAACCCTCTTCTTCTTCCTCCTCCTCCTCCTACCACTACTACTACTATCTAGTGCTCTAGGATCCCATCGTTGCTGTCTGCTCTCTCTCTCTCTCTCTATTAATATATATATATATATATATATATATATATATATAGAGAGAGAGAGAGAGAGAGAGAGAGAGAGAGGTAGCAGTGTTGCTGTTACTATCACCTCCTTGCATAAGTTCCTGCAAGTCCTTTAATAGCTGGGAGGCCTCAGAAAGAAGCTCTGGTGTCGCCTTCAAGGCCTTCTCATAGTACTCAGGATCGTCCTTGCTGTACTTTTGTCGTGCGTATTTTTTATCTTCCGGTGTTGCCCAGTCCTAAAGTTTGTTTTTTTTTTTAAGTCGCAGAGGGTAGGTGTTGGTCAGTAGTGCGAGGGCGGTGGCAGCAATGGAGCAGGGGAATCAATGCTTTGGGCGGCAAAGTAGCTGGATGGGGCTGTGGACGATGAGTCATAAGTTTCACTATTTTCTTGCCATGTGTATATGGCTACATCACGGGGGATACGAAGGAGTCGTTCACCCTCATCATCACTTGTCACACCCGTTCCCCCCCCCCATTCAGTACATTTGTTGCTTACTTACTACCTTTACAGGCATCTGGAGCAGACGCGGCCGCTGCAAGGGTCGTCGGACCTTTAGGTGAGGTGGGAAGAAGACGATACGAAGCTCAAGATGGCAGCAGTTAATAATATGGCGGTATGTTGTGGCAAATGAGATAACGAGTCTGGAAAAATCACATTGATCGAGCAATGCTTTTGTTTCTTCTTCTTCTTCTTCTTCTTCTTCTTCTTCTTCTTCTTCTCCTCCTCCTCCTCCTTAAGATGTTGGTGTGGGATTGAAAGACCTTATCAAACTTCTCCTTCCACTGCCTGACATCTCTACGTCCTGTATCACATGGCAGAGATAGATCGTAGGTACTGGTAAGATAGGCAATTATATCCAGGGACTCCGGCATGCCTGTTAAGATGGTGGAAGAAGACGCAGGCAGAAAGAAAGAAGTGATTATTATTGCGATCATGATGATGGTGGTGATGGTAACCGTGATATGTATGTATGTATGATGATGATAAAATGTCACGTCGGACACTAAAGATTAAGTTCTAATCGCACTTCTAGAGCCTTTTCTTTTAGGCATCATCACCTTTCATTCCCTTCCCAGTAGGGACAGAGGGGCCCTCTAGCACCTTTCATAAGAGATGGGTAAGGGACAACATAACTGCTTTCCTCAGCTACAGTGTGTGTGTGTGTGTGTGTGTGTGTGAGAGAGAGAGAGAGAGAGAGAGAGAGAGAGAGAGAGAGAGAGAGTTTTTGGTTTTGTGCACATGGAATCACATTGCAGTCGTCATAAAACAAATAAAGTCTGCGGGTTATTCTTCAGCCGCGTCGTACCGGGAGCACTTTTTTCCCTGTCAGCGCCACAGGTCCTTTTTTATCGATCATCATCATCATCATCATAAATATCACCGTTACCACCACCATCATCATCACGATCGCAATCATAATCATTTCTCTCTTTCTGCCTGCGTCTTCTTCCACCACCTTTTTTATCGCCGTATCCATAGACTACTCGCTCGTAAGGGATTTTAAAACGACCTGTCACGGCAATAAGAGCAAATTTTACGAAATGGAAGATACCTGGCGGCGAATATAATAACCTAAAACGAGCTCGACGCGAACGCAGAACGGGCAGTGATCGTACAGGTGCAGACGAAGCTTCCCCCCTTTGGATAGCCTGAGACATGATAGCATCCGTCTTTGAGGGTAGAGCCTTCTCCACCACATACAGGCTCCTTTTGCGCAATATAACCACTAAAAGATTGCAATACAAGTAGAGGCAGCTTGCAGTTGCAGCATTGTATGCTATTATTTTCTTAGTGAGTGTGGTGACCATCCGAGCGCTCGACGAAAGATCATAGCAGTTCCAAACCCGGACGCGAACGCGAGGGGAAGGTAGAACTTGGATGCTGCCTAAACAAGTGGGGGACAATGCCATGATTAACGAAATAAGGCTTTGGAATAGATTTGAACGTTGTTACTCACTCGCACGGACGACATTGCTTCCGAAGGCGTACGTGCTCCTCCTCGTGGTGAGTTGGGGAGTTGCCGCCACAGTTATATTGTGGGAGCCGCTCCTCTCCACTTCACGAAGTTTATTCGATAAAATATGATCCAGATCAACGCTCCTCCAAGGACGGTCGAACTTTTCGTTCTGAAGATATTTTGTTGCTGTTCTGGCATGGAAATCGAAGGAAATTATCGTATATTTGAGGCATCATCACCATCTCCTTCTTTTGCTTCACTTTCGCTTTTTTTTTAGGCTACGAATCAATCAATCCATCAATCATTTCTACTCGTACCATGGGAAAGAAAGAAACTCCATGCAGCAGCCTGTGATTCGACTGGGTTCCCGCAGGTGCGACAGCAGTCCTACAATAAGCAATAAGCAGATAAGAAGCTGGTTCGAAGTCTCTGGAGGGTCTCCGTTCTCCTCCTCAGCCGGTACTTACTACATGATGACAGCTTTGACTACTACCACAATCCCAGCAAGAACATTCTTTATCGGCATTATTTCCTAGTTCTGTCTGTCTGTCTGGAGGGAGGGAGGAAAATTCCAAAGGACATCTCTCTCCAACATGGAGGCCAAGGGGCCACGCCGATGCCTCTACGAGGTTCGTGGCTGATTTTGAGTCTACCACGTCTCTAAGGGTCCTTCTCTCTAACTTAGGTTTTGGGGATCGAACGATCGGCCAGCGAGACAGAGATCAAGAAAGGATACCGCAAGGCACCTACTACTTGCTAAACACGGCTTTTATCGAACGGAAACATTTGCACATTGCCCCGTCTTCTCATGTGCATCAAGCTGTAATCTTAGCTTTGGTGATATTGCGTAGATGGCGCTGCGATGGCATCCGGACAAAAACATTGACAATGCAGACGAAGCAGAGGAAAAGTGAGTCGTCTCTTCCCCAATACCTAAAGAATTCTACAGATACGATGTAGAATCAATGTGCGTAGCATTTTTCTTACAGCCTACTTATTGAACTGTATAGGTTCAAAGAGATCCAGGCTGCATACGATATCCTGAGTGACCCCCAGGTGCAAGATCCCCCCCCCCCCCACTACTACCTGTATAATAACACACAAACTCTACTCAAACACGTGGGCAACAGGAGCGCTCCTGGTACGACAGTCATAGGGCATCCTTCCTCGCTGGAAAAGATGCTCAAGGCGCGACAGGTGGGACGACCACGCACGCATAGGCACACACACACACACACACACACACACACACATACAAATATGATAATTTCAAAAGCAAAAGGTGAAAATGAGAGGGGGGTTTGAGTTGTAGGGAAGTTCCATCAGAAATATGACTTTATTCGTCGCCGCCGTTGCTTCTCGATCCATCAATGCAGAGGAGGGGATGATGGGCAAGGGATACGATGCGTTCGAGGAATTGGATGTGGACGAGTACCTTAGCAGCTCGTGCTTTAAGGGGTTCGGTAAAGGCAAGCGCTCCTTTTTCACTGTTTATGCAAGTCTCTTCGACAAAATCGCCGAGATTGAGGTGCTAGAGATGATGTTGTTGACATTGTAGAGAAAATAGAAACAGCGTAATGGGGGGGGGGGGGGGGGCGAACTCGGGGGGGGCACAGTATATCGTGTGTGGTGTCGGTCTCTTTTTTACCTAACCGAGATTCGGGGGCGAGGGCGAAGTTGGGTTACATGGGATCCGTGGATTTTTTAATG